>SNQJ01S0030886.1:29953-40246 GCA_010110895.2 Picea sitchensis
AAAGCGAGTGAACAAACATATCGGTTATGGACTATGCATTTGGAAATGGACTACACATTTCTAAACATTTAATGTTTAGAACTAATGCTAACTTTCAAGTTAGCATTAATCCAACTTGCAATCTATACTCTAAATACATATCCATGTTCCCTAAGTTTAAAATCATTTTCCTCATTCCTTGTCTCGGTATGAGGCAAAAAAAGACCTCAAAGTTTTCCATTTGCTAAAAAAGTATTGTACCTATTTGATAAGTCTAGAAAAAGTGTTCAATGAAAGAGGAGGCTAAAACTTTGAGTTAAGTTTCTTGATTTATGTGCAAGACTAATGAAAAACGGAAAACCGTTTACAATAGTCCATGATCCCTAAAGGCAGGTACTAATAATGACCACTATATACCTTGGAGGGCCCAACATCTTGGTGAATTTCAGTTGTATTCATTGTTTTGTTTTATAAGAATACTGAAAATATTTTGTGAATGGATACATGTAACCATTTTATTAATATTTAAATTATTTCAATATATAAGAAGTAGATTTATTTATATTTTATATTTTCAAAAAATATTAGATAAAAGATATTAATTATTTTTATTTACTATTTTTAATAAAATTTAAAAATAAAATAATTTATATTTATTTAAAAGAATAATGTTGAAGATTAAGATATTAAAAAATCATAACAACAAGGTAGTGTGAAAAGATTGTGTTTTCCAAATAGAAAGGAAATGAGTTGTTGAAATTTTAAAAACAAAACAATTATAAAAAATTGAAGGTATTCTACCAACCATTGAGGGTGGAAGAGTAGCACTACCCTACCCATTAAGAGATAATTTATTAATTAGAGAAAAATCATTTTCGTCTAAATTTTAATTGATTAAGGTGATTTTTATATTTATTTATTTATGATCTCAACTAGAGATGGAATTTGATAGCCAAATTTTTGTTCATGAGATATTTTGACCATCAAACACTTAAAAAAAAATAGCAAAAGATTTTAATTATACAAATCTTAAGCCAAGAAAAATATAGAGAAGAAGAGGAGACAAAAAGCTTTCAAGTATCGCGTTGTTTAAAAAAATTATGCGTTAAAGTAGATCTGATTGTGGTGAAGCTACGTGTGATATGTCATAGACTCATAGCCTATGCACAATTGAGTGATGTTGCATAGCCGATTTTACCCCAAAATAAACATAAAACCTTTTACCAGACAACAACTTTGAGGGGATTGCACATTGGATTCCTGTCAAACTAATTGTTGTGTGAGAATGGTAGGCAGGATTGGGAAATTATATTCCATGTTACTTGTGCTTCTAGAAGCAAATTCAATGGATTTTATCATTGCCTTCTATATACGCTTGCACTTTTCTCTTCAAAACATTACATTATCCAAAGTTCTTTTCATGTATGTCACTTAAAATTTCTTGACAGGAGAATGTCTTTGTGCATTCTGTCAACACATAGGCATTGCGGCTTAAACTCAACAAATTAAACAACCATTTGAGTGTGACATTTCAACTAAAATCATCTTTGGCCACTAAGAAAATCTTGTTCCTTAATTATATGATTCTTAAGTAGTGAATAGGATGTGGCCCACTTTAGGGAGGGGCCACCATTATTCTTATGGATTCCCCCTAACCATCATTAGTTGACTCTAGATCTAGGGTGGAAAAACTCCAACCTTCATCATCATGCAAACGTTTTCAAGGGGTTTCTCTGCATCAAGAATGGCAAGGACGAGTCATGAGAACTTGTCACTTTGGTGTTGTGATGAAGGGAACTTATTGTGGTGATGCTTCTTCCTCTCATGAACAATTCAGTTAACGATGTGTTGTAGGCTAGGTGTTCTACGTCCAACTTGACCTTCTAAACTTGCATAGTAATATGCATATATGTATTTCCACATATTAGAGAATTGTCATACCATTAAACAATTTTAATAAGTCTTTCCTTATTTAAACATGGCATCATTTTGTTTCATGTAAATGAGAAAAAAACACTTTACTTATTATCACTTTCCACATTGAATGAAACTAAATGATGGCATGGAAGCTTATCTCCCAAGAGAGAAACTTTGAAGATATGGAGTTAAGGAGGAGTTGGTCATAGAATTTATTGATATGGTTTCAAGCATACTTGACATATATTAGTATCAGAAAAGGTGTTTGAAATTTTTGGGTCTACCATGT
Source organism: Picea sitchensis (assembly GCA_010110895.2). NCBI lineage: Eukaryota > Viridiplantae > Streptophyta > Pinopsida > Pinales > Pinaceae > Picea > Picea sitchensis. The sequence goes on from SNQJ01S0030886.1 coordinate 32,139, forward strand.
TATAATGGACACTTATGTTGAGCAATGGAAAAGTGAAACATCTTGTTGCAAAGACCCAATCCCCCAACAAGGAGGGGCCAAGCATAAAAGGCCATTTTGGGCTCAACCAAAGGTTTCCAAACAATATACATATGGAAGAGTTGGGGTGTTTTCTTAGATATAAGTTGTCAAAACTTATTACACTGATAATCTAAGATAGGTTTATGATAAAGGCACTTGTATCCCCCAACTAGTTTGTGCCTTTTAAAGGCCTTAGCCTTGTTCTATTTCCATTCCTTCCACTAGGCATAAGGATAATGCAAATCTTACATTACCAGAAAAGGGTCAAGGATAATTTATTTCATTTAATCAAATACTAGCCTATTTGGGTTGGTCAATTACTAAAATTTATGTTTTATCTCCAACCAGGACACCTAGTTCCAATTTTGGGCATCAATGTGCCTTTAATAGTATTGATGCCTTTTCGAAAAATCTCAAAGCTAAGAACCATACTAACTTGCAACTACAACTTTCCTTCATACAAAAAAATGAGATATTACCATAGTGAATGGTAATTAAAGGATATACTAGATCCAAGAGCTTGACCTTCCCATATGCTAAGATGGGGTTTAATTTCCTCCCAATCCTTTCAAATACCTAGAGAAACAAAAGTTCATTTGACCTTCACATAGACTAAAGTGACAATAAAATTTCATAAATTGTTATTCGCTTAAGATTTCTTGCCTAGGGGAGTTCCTAAGTAAATGGAATTCCTGGGGAGCACCTTCCAGGCTCCATTACCTTCAAATTCCCTAATATCTAATTTGTCCTAAAGTCTTTTGGCTTAGGTATGTGTTGTAATAATCATACTAACGCATCCATGAATACTCTATGAAATCCTTTGATCCCCCCATCTATATTGACTTGAATAATGTTATGCAAAGACTTCTCAAGCCACTAGTAAGCACTAGTAGATGGGACCCAACACAGGGACTAGTAAAATAGGCAGCTACTAGGACTTTTGTACATATCTATAATTTGGTAAGTAGAGCCATAAGATTCATCAACAACTCCTCAATCATCCATTTCCACATGTTGAAAAAACATATCCCAAAGTTCCTCAAGTGAGGCCTAAAGGGAAAGTGGAAGTCAAGGAACTTAAAGATCTAGACAAGTTGGCTATGAGATCATCCCTTATCAATAAGATAAGAAAAAAAGTTTTAAAGGATTTGTATGCAACATTGAGTCACTGACACATTGGATTATGGAGCCCAATGCATCACAAAGTAGAAAGATGCAATGCATATTCTTATCTATGGAGACATGGTCATCAATAATAGTGAGAAATGAGTCATACGAAAAGTGTTCATTCGCTAATTTTCCAACACCCTACTTTGGAAGATGAATGCATTTGATAATTAAATAACTGACTCATGGATAAATGAGATAGGTTAATGCTTCTGTTGATATGCCATATAAAGGTAGGTCCAACCAGAAACCTTCTCAAATGGATTTGAAGAGCCTTGCACCCTTTGTTTTAATTTATTTATTGATAGGTAAGTTAAGGATTATGAGAAGAGATTTCATGCACTACTTTAAGGAAGAATTATGAAAATCCAAGGCCTCAAGCAAGGCTAAAATCAAGGTCCACTCAACCTTTCATTAGCTTTTCAAAATCAATCTTAATGAAGACTTAATATGGTGTTGAAGTTGAGACATTTGGCGTATGCCATGCCTTCCCACTTGCTATGACACTATCCAAAATATATTTCCCTCTAATGAATATTTATGTTTTGGGAGAATGATATTAAGAAAGATGTACATGATATGCATGACTATGGCCTTGGCTAGGATTCAATAGCTAGACACTCAACAAGGTAATTTGTCTCCAATTGGTAATGAGTTTAAAGTCCAAAAGATTGGCTATGAACCTAATTATTACATTGTTAGTACATTCCCTCCAATTAATAATTTGTTATGGCTTCTCTATATAACTATGTTGATGTTTGTAGCTTCATAGGTATTCCCATAAGAGACTGCAGTGTCAGGCATGTGGGAATCTTCGTTGGCACCATATAAACCTTTTGTTTCAGTGAAATCGGCCCCAGAATGAGGATAGGGCCTCATGGGCAAGATGATGGGCTTTGTGGGCTTGTGTGGGGATGCCACACTCACAAAGAGGAATAAAATATTCTAATTAATTGTTGAGTTTAGGAAGCGATACTAAACTCACACATTATACTTGTATATAAAGGAGAGAAGTCATTGTGACATTTCATCATTTGGCATCATGGAGTTAGCATAAGTGAGTAAACACTTGTGCTAGGGAGTATGGAAATAGCGACAAGGAGACTTTTGCACCTAGGAAATTTGGCCTAGGGTTTCAGGAGCAAATGTGGAAAGTGAGAAAGGACACAGGTGCAAAGGAAGCCGAGTTTTTCGTACATGTACGCAGGTTGCAGTGGGAAAATTCATGTATGTACGTAGGTTGCAGTGGGGACAATAACATATGTACTTGAGTTGTAGAAGGGACAGTTGCCTACATCCATACAGGGTTTCTGGGCAAGAGTAGGTCTGTACAGACTGACATCAGCAGTAGTACAGGTGACATCAGCAGACCACACAGGAGGTCTGCAACAAATTTGTGGGAAGACGAAATTTCCAATAAATTGTTGAGGTTTGGTTTTTTGATTTGTATGGTTATTCGAGCACAAGGTTGTCCTCAGATTTAGTGATATTGAATTGATTGGGAGGGTTGGTTTTTCCCTCATAATTTCTGAAGTTAAAAATCTTATTTAACTGAAATTTGTGTCTCATGTGTATTGATGATTCATCTTTGATCTTGTTGTTTCTATTGCATATAATTTCAGTCAATAATTTTCCGTGTAAAATTGTTCAGTGATAACAACTAGGATTTTATTTTTAGTTCACTACGAAGAAATTTTCATATCTGAAAATTAATCACATAGAGTTGCATGTGAAAATTGATATGGAATCAGAGCTTGGGATTTGAAGAGAAGGGGATCATATTGAGACACATTTTTTTGCTACAACACTAGAGGAGTGTTGTTCTTGTTCTTATTTCGGGCAGGTCACCATGGAGAATTGGTTGGTGGATAGTGGAGCTTCTCGTCGTATGACAGGGTCATAGAAATCACTCACTAGTCTAACAGAGCAGAACTCATGATTGCAAGTAGAACTTGGGGATAATGCCAAGTATGCAGTCAAGGGAGTTGGAATAGCTTCGTTTCAGCTGAAATCTAGAAAGCCTCTCAAGATGAGTGAGTATTTTATGTACCTGGACTGAAGAAGAACTTCTTTATATATTTTCCATGGAGGACAGAGGGTATGCAATGACATTTTTTGATGGGCAGGTTCTTGGTCCAAGTGGATCTACAAGATCAAGCATACTGCAGATGGAAATATTGAAAAGTATAAGGAAAGGTTTGTAGCAATAGGGTTCTCCCATAAAGAGGGAGTAGACTATGAGGAGACCTTTGCTCGAGTGGCCAGGTATAATTCTACCAGGATGGTTATTTCTCTCACTTCAGTTATGAAGTGGAATATCAATCAGATGGATGTGAAGACAACATTTCTCAATGGTGTGATTGAGGAGAAGGTATACATATAGAAACCTCAAGGATTTGAGGTACATTGGAGGAAAACTCATGTGTGCAGGTTGAAGAAGGCATTGTATGGAATCAAGCATGCACCTAGGGTACAATACGCGAGGATTGATGGGTATTTGCAGAGCCCGGTATTCACCAAGAGTGACGCAGACCCTAACCTATATCTTTTATAGGTTTGTAAGGATCCTCTCATATTGGTGTTATATGTTGATGATTTGTTTCTCATAGGGGTTGAGAAACTCATTACCATGTGAAAAAAGGAATTGGCCTCAGAGTTCGAGATGAAGGGTATTGGATTGATGCATTACTTCTTGGTATTAGAGGTGTGGCAAAAACCTAGAGAAATCTTCCTTGGACAAGGGAAGTATGCAATTGAGATATTGATGAGATTCAGGATGATGGACTGTAAGTCAATGACTACACCCATGACCACCAAATTGAATATGATGGGACCTCAGATTCAGTGGATCCCATGATGTACATGGAGTTGAGTGGGTCATTAATGTATTTGGTTAATACCAGACCAAATATCTGTTTTGTTGTCAACACCTTGAGTCAGTTCATGGTTGAGCCAAGGCAATTGCATTGGGTAGCAACAAAACATGTGCTCAGATATATTTCGGGTACAGTTAGATTTGGTTTGAGATATGTCGAAGGTGATGGAGTAGGGTTACATGGATATTCAGAATTAAATTGGGCAGGTAGTGCAGTTGACAGGAATAGAACTTCTGGTGGTTGTTCTAGCCTGGGATCAATAATGGTTTCTTAGTATAGTAGGAAACAGACTTCCATGGCACTTATATCAGTAGAGGCGGAGTATATGGCAGCCAGTTTGGCAAGTTGTGAGGCTATTTTTCTTCGCAAGCTTCCTGTAGGACTATTTGTCTAGGAGTTGGAGCCCACCATGATTCATTGCGACAATCATAGTTGTATTAAGCTTTCAGAGAATCCATTGTTTCACGACAGGTCAAAACATATTGATATCAGATATTACTTCATCAAAGACATAGTACAGAAGGGAGTAATGAATCTCTAGCACATTTCCACAGATGAGAAGATTGCAGATATTCTCACCAAACCCCTAATGAAGGGGAAGTTTGTCTACTTCAAGGAAAAATTAGGAGTGGTGGCTAGCTAAGAGGGAGTGTTTATTTTTGTAGCTTCAAAGGTATTCCCACAAGAGGCTAGGGTCTCATACATGTGGGAATCTTCGTTGGCACCAAATCAACCTTTTGTTTTAGTGAAATCAACCTTGGAATGAGTCTAGTGTCTCATGGGAAAGATTATAGGCTTTGTGGGCTTATGTGGGGGTGCCACACCCACAAAGAGGAATAAAATATTCTAATTGATTGTTGAGTTTAGGAAGGGATCCTAAACACACTCATTATACTTTTATATAAAGGAGAGAAGTCATTGTACCTAGGAAATATGGCCTAGAGTTTTTGGATCAAATGTGGAAAGTGAAGAAGGATGTGCGTGCGAAGGAATTCGAGTTTTTTTTACATGTACGTGGGTTGTAGTGGCCACTGTCGCTTATGCATGTGGGTTGCAGTGGGGACATTCACATATGTACACGAGTTTCATAAGGGAAATTCGCGTACATCAATACATGGTTTATGTGCAGGAGAAGTTCTGTATAGTATGGCATTAGCATCAACACATATGACATCAACAATCTGTACAGGAGGTCTGCAACAAATTGTGGGTAGAAGAAATTTCTAGTAAATTGCTAAGGTTTTGTTTTCTGATTTGTATGGTTATTGGATGACAAGGTTTTCCTCAGATTTGGTGATATTGTATTGGTTGGGAGGGCTGGTTTTTCCCTCAGAAATTATGAAGTTAACAAGGTTATAGAACTGAAATTTGTGTCTCATGTGTATTAATGATTAATCTTTGATCTTGTTGTTTCCACTGCATATAATTTCAGACAATAATTTTCAGTGTAAAAATGTTTAGTGATAACAATGAGGATTTTACTGTTAGTTCACTAGGAAGTAAATTTTAGATTTGAAAATTAGTCACATAGAGTTTCATGTGAAAATTGACAACCTATAATAGGGACAACGTAATGAAATCTAGTATGGTTTTATGGAATTAACACAAAGGTAATCCAACCCTAAAGACTTATAATTTTCCATCTTGATTAGAGAAACAACCAATTCATGAAAAATCAAAAGATGATCACACATTCTTTCATGTTCCTTAGAAATTTGGAGAGGAACCATGTCAAGGAAAGTATGCATGCCCACTATATATTACTTCGTGAAGCCTTGACACTAAAAACCTTATCTATATTGGATGACAAATTGTTCTTCAATATCCTCTTTCTTGGTGAGTTATTCATTGGTTGTCTTCACCATAGATAGCTTTTCAAAATATTCCTTAGTTCAAAAGGCCTTGAACAAGTCCTTCTTTTGTCAGTCCCCTGATCTAATCTACTGGATACAAGCTATTAGTTAATCCTCCTATGCTGGAAAAACTTCCTCCAACTTAAGAAAGTGGAAAATTTTGCTAGCCTTTGCTTGTGTTTTTTCATCAAAGAGTCCATATTATTTTCACTAGTTGACCTATTCTAGATGTTCTTTCACAACCTTGTAAGTTGTGTTATTCCTCTATATTGAAGAAATTTGTTAACTGTTCCCCCCTCGGAAAGGAGGTAGTAAACAATGACATCCTCCCACCAAAAACCCTATCCATCTCATTCTTGGATCTACATAAGACATTCCAAACCCTTCAAATGCAATTAGGATGACTTGGATTTTTCAATTGAAAAACGTTTAAGAAAAGTTCATCTTATGCATGTACATTTTGTTAGTTGCATGTGATAGAGAGAAGTAAATTGTTTTGTTCTTTGAAATAGTTCCCTCTCCAAAAATTTTGACAATCCTTGAACCACTATAGTTGAATTAGAGGGTACTCTACTCCATAGACAACTCACTAGTGAACCATCATATTATGTGGGTTCATAATTGAGGAAATTTTAAAAATAGTTAAAATGTAATTCAATATATTGGATGGTATTAATGGGGTGAGGGTTTTTTTTAAATTAAACAAGGGAAAAAATTTCAGGGGGAGGGGAGGGGAGATTTTGTTAAGTAAGAAAATTTTCAAGGTGTGGAACTAATTGGATTGAGACAACCTTAACACTAGAGTAGAGTAAAGTAAACCAACACTAACCTTAAAGAGACAAATGCTTCCCTAAGAAGAATGATTATCATTATGGGATATTTAATAAGAGGAGTTTTTAGTTGAAGGATCTTGAATTTAAAGATGATATTTGCACATTGCTTGTAGATGGCACTATTTTTGTAATGAAAGCATTTATCCATAGTTTGAAATTATTTCTATGCTAAGCAATTTTATACATAGGAGGAATTCATGACATTTCATAGGAAATTGAAGATTTGATAACCTTCAATTTTAAACATCCACTTTGCCCAAAGCTCTTTCTATCTCTTATTCAATGTCATTGTTTCCCCATGCAATGTAGTATGGAATGTTATCTCTTAGATGAGAATTTGGACTGACACATGCTTGGGACATGTGTGTGTCATAGTGGACATATAGTATATCCATATGTAACAACTTCTATTTCAAAACCTCAATGGAATTGAGAGAAAAGAGTGGACACTTATTGCCATGGACTCTTTCATAGAAAAGAACTAGAAAAAAGTAACATATAGCAAATTACTCCCATGCATATAGGGTTATCCACAAGCCTTCGAAGTAAGTATGTACCGGTGCAAAGAAAGGTTTCCAAGTGTGATTGAAACTAGATAAGTTTGGACATGCACAAACACAATCCATTAGACAAAATACCATGTAAAACTCGAGCACTCCATCGTCCAAGGGTGCTTTGGCCTTTTGAATAACTCAAGAAATGTTATTGGAGATGAGGTTTTCCCAATTAAAAATCATTCCTTGATGAATAACCTCATGCATAATTGGAATCTAACTTAACCATATGTATCTAGTGTCTAGTTTCCTACACAAATAGTTCAGAAGCACTGCCAGGTATTGAAACTCTACTTACAAGTTTGTATAGGTATACCTTAATTATGGTGGTTTGAAAATGATAACTAAAAACCATCATCCATTAATGATGTTATGAACATCATGCATTTCATCATATTCTTACAACCATTGTAAGATCACTAAAATTGTGGGAGGTGAGGGCTTATACATCCATTGAAGAGTGGCGACATTGAACAACCCATTTATGTGATATATCTTTGATTTCAATTTTTGATTGATTACATTTTCATTCTCAATCAAGGTCTTTTGCATGTCTCCACTTGGAAACAATTCCTCCCTGAATCTCATCTTGTGGAGGTGTGATACCTTGACATTGAAATCCCTACACATGGTCCGGATTATTTTCGGCACGAAATGAGAGCGGAGATATAATAAAGAAATGCACAGAGATATTGTAGATATTCAATAATATAACAGAAATGTATCAGAGATGCAACCATAAACACATATATATAGTAATACACG
>SNQJ01S0030886.1:53762-74042 GCA_010110895.2 Picea sitchensis
CTATAGGCGAAAAAACATTAAGCTTGTTAAACATTGAAAATAAACAAATATTTTGGAAACATCATATAGTTTAAGCATTGAAAACAAACAAATATTTTGAAAACATCCTATAGTTTGTTTTAGGACGAGGATGGTTTTTTTTTCACATAAATAAAATGCAACAAATTATATTTTATCCATAAATAATTTACATGGGTTTACAATGATCCCACTTATTAAAAAAAAATACAAAATATCTGGAACTTTTCGTTATAATAGTTATGTTCTATCGAGTTAATATCTAATATTATAATGAATGATTGACCATAATCAAAATGTTTCATGTTCATCTTTTTTATACACAACTACTCTACACCAATAAAGGCCCAAGTCTATTATGTATTAAAAGTACTTTGGTAACACCATGACAATGACATAAGTTGTAAACGTAAGTTCAATTAGATAATACTTTTCAATTATGTGAATTTGTGTTATTAAAAGTACTTTGGTAACACCATGACAATGACAATGACATAAGTTGTAAAAGTAAGTTCAATTAGATAATACTTTTCAATTATGTGAATTTGTGTTCACTTGAACCAATGGGAAATTTCCTTGACAATGACAATGACATAAGTTGTAAACGTAAGTTCAATTAGATAATACTTTTCAATTATGTGAATTTGTGTTCACTTGAACTAGTGGGAAATTTCCTTTTGAACTTGTTTATAATGCATGAAATGATCTCACTACCTTGTAAATGGATCTTTAAATTTATATGTATAAGTCCATGGTAGTCATAACATCATTTATTGTGCTCATTGAAAATTAAAAAATAATGTAATAGAACAACAAAACTTTCTGGCCAAAACATGAAAATAAATGTAAATACAAAACTCCCATACCGACTCTTGGAGTGCGATGCACTTTATTTTCCTCTCTTGTTGGGCATGGACATTTTCACTTATTGTTGGGCATTCGTTTGTTTGTTGGGGTGAATTCCATTTTTGTTGGGTGCTTCAATTAATTGTTGATTCGATTGCATTGTTGTTGGGTGTCCATTTACTTATCGAGTGCACCATCCATTGTGTATTAGTTGTATACACTATAAATGACTCCATTTACATGTTGGGCACCCATCCATTGTTTCCTTGCTACTCAACGTACTTCCACCAGAACCCTAGCGTGCAGATTTGAGCATGAACCCTAGTCAAGAAAGACTCCATTTATCACCTTGCTTGAACTTACACGAGGTGTACACCCCTAGCTAGAAGAGCCGCAGGATGCTTTCTCTATTTCCCAAGCTCCTTGCTTGAACCTTAACAAGGAGAAGAGACCACACATATCTCCTTGTTTCCCAAGATCTACATGCAAACCCTAACCCTAATTCTAAGTATCAAATGCATAGTCTAGTGCCTCAACACATTACGCCCTAAACCTATCTCCAAGGAATCCATAGTTTCTTTCTAGGCACCCCATGATCTTCATTGGGTTAGTTGCATTACTTTTTCCTCATCTCCGCTTGCTTAGAGTTTGAGCGTTGGTTGGGCATTCCCTAAGAGCTCTGGTTATGTTCCCTATTGTCCACGCATTTCACTACTTAGTTTAACGTGAAACAATTTGCTAGCATAATGGTAACGTTATTGTGCAAGCGAGTTGGCCATATGGAACATAAATGATGTGACATAGAAGAGTCAGATAATGAGTGGACATAGAATGATCGATGCGTTGAAGGACTAGGTGATTGGGATGGTAATGGTTAGCTACACCACCTGAAACATTGTTCACTGGAATATTAATGTACTTTGAGTGTTGGCTTGTTGCAGGATCTTCCCTTCATTAAAGGATTTTAATGGTTACATGAGTTATTTGTTCACCTAAGCTCATGTATAGACAAAAGAATTGTTTGAACTCTAGGCTTTTCTAATTATTGTTGCCATTGCTAGGTATTCGACTTGGACGTGAGCAAGCTACATTGAGCAAGAACTTTCTCATCGGGAGAAGAATAAATTTCTTGTGTGCGATCGAAGACTAAGGCTTGGTAGCCTCCAGAAGACAAAAAACTCCATACAAAACTCAGAGATAGAACTGAGATAGAGTAAATAAATTTAATTCCACACATGTATCTGTGTTGGTTAAGCAAGTGGGCTATAAGTCCCTCGATTACGGATCATTATCACCCCTCCAAGGTATATAGTTGTCATTATTGAAGATGGAAATGTTAAAGGTTAGCACCACTTCACATTTGACATTAATGCACTTTATTCTTACCTAAAAGTTGCAATTTAAAATTATGTTATATTTCTCCTCATCTAACAAAATTCCTTGTTATGCGTTCTAGCTATAATGATCATTGTAATTATATTTTAATGATCGTTGTTATTACATTTTTAAATTTAACTACGTTTTAGATTATGGTGTTAAGTTTAGTTTTCTCTTTGATCTAGAGTTTCGTTTCTTGATTTATTTGAATTATTTTGTACTATAATGTAGTTGTGTTTGTGACATAGAAAGATATTGGAACACTTACAATTACAAGAGTGGAAAATTCCAAAACTTTGAACAAGAACTTATACTTGAGACTTCTTGCCAACACTCTATCCTTCAATGAAGTGATGGGTTTTTGAGAATAAAATTGACAAGACTCTACCTTAAAAAGAGATTGTGGGTCTTTTGATAATGTTTTTACAACGTACACTATTTATTGCAAAACCTAACCAACCCAACATACTTTGAACATAATTTTACATAAAATTTGATCTTTGTCTAATTCAAATATAAAAGTTCTTTATAAAATAATCAACAACCAAAATGATTGTTACGTCCAAATGAAGTGTTACATCCACTTTGTTTTAACTTTCCATAAGATCAACCATGATTGAGTATAACAATATTTTCCGAGGTTTGGAAATTTGTAAAGACGGTTGATAAATATTGTTTTTTTGAGTTTTATTGTGGATGGTAGGCTTATTATTTCCAAAATTGTGGTGGATGATGTAGAGGCACCATTTCCAGATATTGTGGTCTCGGATGAACTAAATTTTTAAATTGAGATGATTACTATTGAGGTCGATGAATCGTATAAACCATATGTGAAATAGACCACTAGTACCTCAATGAATTTATGTGATTTGTGTGATATTATTATCCAGACACTAAGAGATTAAATAGTGATTTGAATGAAAGTTTGTATTGGACTTGTGGGTTATCAATGCCTTTTGTGAGTGTTTGGTAAAACATAGCCTCTTGCATGGGTTAAAATATGATTACGAAACTAGACATTGTGTTTAAAATTATTGTATGATTACAATTAGGCATAGGCATTGTATTGTGATCTCGAATGAACTAAATTTTGAAATTGAGTTGAGTACTATGGAGGCCAGTAAACCATATAACCTATATGTGAAATAGATCACTAGTACCTCAATTTTATGTAGTTATGTAATATTAGTATCTATACACTAAGAGATTAGACAATGATTTGAATAAAAAATTGTATTGGTCTTTTGCCCATTATAAGTTATTAATGCTTTTTGTGAGTATTTGGTAAAACATAACCTCTTGTATAGGTTAGTATAATTACAACTAAGCATAAGCATTGTGTTTAAAATTATTGCTAACTTAGAGGGGCATACATTTTAGTAAATCCCATATCTTTGTGCATCGTTGAGAATCAACAATCTCACTAAGTAAAACCCAAGCAAGTTCATAAAAATCCAAATCCAAAATACCAACAATTAGATTTGAATCCATAACGTTCAAATAGTAAGACCAATCCAACATTACACATCTTAAGAATGTTACTTTGTACCCTTCAATGCCATCATTATTTTCATTATTTCAAGATATCCTCATTATATGCCTAGATTTGCATATCAAAAATCAACCTACCATTATCTATTATCATTAGGCACACATAATAAAAATAATCTCATCACGGATCAAGTTCTTATCCATAGCCAACCAAGATTGTTTTAGTTGGAAAGTCACACTCAAATTGTTGTTTACTCTTAGCGTTCCACGTGTTGTGTTTTTGCTTGGACAGTGACTCCACGTCAGCACAATGTGCAAAGAGCTTATCCTGTCAAGTTATTTTCACCGACACACTGGAAAAGAACATTGGATAATGTAAGTTTTGAAGCGGAAATTTCAGCCATTGAATGTGCTTCTAGAAGCACAAGCAACATACTATTCTCATACAGCAATTAGTTTGACAAAAATTCAATGAGCAGCCCGCTCCAGTCTGTTGTCATGTAAGGTTTTGGGGTACAATCGACCGACTACTCACACGTGGCGGTCAGATCTACTATAACGCAGATATTTTGTTTTTGGCTCTGAAGACAGCGCGGTCCCTGAAAGCTTTCCATCTCCTCTCTTATTCTCCGAATTTTTCGGGATTCGTTTGTCTATATAATTAAAACCTTCAGTAAATCGGTTTGATAGAAGCAATACCCACTTTGGTTCTCAGAAGAAGAAAAAATATATTACCAGTAATGGCTTTTTCTCTTGCATTTTCCTCTAATGTTTTCTCATCCACTGAATCTCCAAGCGCTGGTCATATGGGCCGCCAAACACCACCTGTGGGATGGATCACCCGGAGCAGAAATGTTAGATTTCGGCGGTGTTTCAAGGTGAGAGCAATGCAGGCCTCTGCGGGTGCAGAGGCGGTCATTTCAGAGCCTGGTCACATGGAATCAAATAATTTGTATGAAGTACTGGAGATAAGCACCGCGGCGACTGCAAAGGATATAAAGAGGGCTTACATAAAGCTGGCGTGGGAGTTTCATCCGGATCAGGCAACTTCTCCTGAGGGAAAAAAACGAGAGAACCCAGATGTTTTTTGAGGATACACAATGCGTATGTCACTCTTTCGGATCCACGTGACCGCACTCAATATGACGTCCAGCTTTGGGGTCAAGTGCGGGGCTTCTCTAATGAAACGTGGAGCGACCTCTGGATGAGCTCCGGCGTATATGAATATCGTGGTCATGTGGGCAGAGTTGGGAAACAGATCAATGCTGGTGATCTTGCTTTGTATGCGCGGGTTTTTGGTGATTCCACCATGAAAGAAGAAGAGAAGTATTTTTAAAGAACTGACCCGCTGAGGTAAAAGGCTAGCTATAGGACAGATTATTTCCATGCTTTGTTCTTTCACTAGTTCACTATGTTGTTATACTTACTGAATGGCAGATTATATTGTAATTATGGCTAATTATGACCTATAGGCATACACCTGTTGGAAATGGTTTTTTAATTAATTATACAAATAGGTTTTAATGGATAAGATTTCTATATGGTTTCAATATTCTTCCTTATCACAATGAATGAAATGAAAGGTTGCGATCTCAAACTTTAACTTTCTTGCATGACAATATTTTTTGTCATCACAATTGATGAAATACTGTTATCTCAAACATTAACTTTTTGACAAAATATGTACGCATTTATCATTAAAAGAGATTGTTAAAATGATTAACATAACAATCATGTTTTAATGTGTTTAATTTTTTAACTATTCTTTAATTTTAAGAAGCTATGATCTGAAACATTAACTTACGCAACAAAATATATACATCAACATTAAAAATGGTGATTAAAATGATTAGCATAACAATGATATCTTTGTGTTTAATTTTTTTACTATTCTTTGATTTTTTAGGGTTTTTTTTAACTGTGATTTGAATTTTTACGGCATTTAAGTTTTTACTGAGATGCTGGCGGATTACCTTCCAGTGGATAAAACCCTTCCATCCTTTTACTAACTTATTTTTGAGTTTTTTTACCAGTTCGCTCCCCCTTTTAACCAGTAGTGAGTGCGTCCCCCTCAGTGGGCTCTCCCTTTTAACCAGTAGTGAGTGCGTGGACACCTTTTAGCTCCACCTTCCGCGCCACTATAACTCCAAGCTAATCTCCCATCTGCATTAAGAATTTTATAAAGTTTGATGAAATTCAAAGATCGATGGAATATTTTGAAAATAAAAACAATTTTATATTTTTTAAAATATAAAATTTTTTTTTTTTTTTTTTTTTTTTTTTTTTTTTTTTTTTTTTTTATTTATTTTGATTATTTAAAAAAAATCCTATCAACGCCACTTGTCTTGTAAATTGATTTTTACACTATTTAATACACCAGCTGTCCTTTTGCACTTACGATGTGTATAGAATTATATGCAAAGGATTAAAAACTAAAACCCAAAGCTAAGTGTATGGAGCAACATATTAAAGAATTTAGACACGTGGACTTTGTGAATATAGGTATGCCACAATCATATTTTTTTGGACCTCGCACAAAAGATGTTGGCTAGGGTTATACATCAGGGTTCTATCGTTGCACCTCAGTTTAACTTTCTATCATTGCACCTCAGTGTAACTTTGAGAGGTTCCTCGCTTAGATTGAGAGCTCAATGCTATGTGAATGTAATGGTAATGGTGGATGATAACTTTTTCCTTACTACCTAGTGGGTCGAATATTAAAACATCTTTTTTATTCCTTTATTATGATTTAAGGAGCTTGAAGGTAAACCCTGAGTTCACATAACTTGGCTATTAGAGTTTCATTGTCAGTTCATGATGTATAGTTTTAGAAAGACCACAACAAGCTTGAAGGTAACGCTTTGAATTGTGTGTCTTATTTGTATTGTATAAGTTAATGGTGAAATTGGTGAAATGATTTCCATGTTCTTAGGTTTTTGAGTGAGCCTTAGCTTTTAGCTTACCTCCCCTTTCTTTCACTAGTATTTGACTTACCTCAACTTCATAGCCCCATCAATTGCATTTTTATGGTTGATTTTCTCCAGGGTTAAACTCTAAGGGTAAATGGTCAATTTTTACCCATCCCAAGTCTCCATTCGTAAAATTGCTAATGTGAACAGTTAGAGGCAAACCCATTTTGCATGAGTGCCCTGTATAGTATGGTTTTGTGGCCTCCTTTCCTTAAACCTTTTGGCAAACTTATGTTGTAATCTTCGTTTAGAGTAGGGACCCAACATTTCAAGGACATTGTTGTGTAAAAGGTTCCCATTCCCTATAAGCACCAATCCCCCTGTGTTTTTCCCCTTGCTTGGAAATCACAATGCACGCTTTTGTGAGTATCATTTAATGGATTATGTGGCCACAAGAGGTCCCTCCCTCGTTGTCAGTCTCATGTCTGTAATTGGCCCTTCTAGCTTTGAGTTGATTGGTTCTATTGACCTGCATTCTAATTGGTAGGGGTGGTGTTTTATTCACTCATTGCATTTCCAAGTTGATTCATAGTTGTGGAGCCCATTTGAATATGTTTATTCATTTTGGTGGGGGTATTCAAGGCATTAGATGGACTATAAAATTTGGGAAGAATTCGGGTGACACATTTAGTTCCCTAGATTTTGAAGTTCCACTATTTATGAATGATCAGGAAGTAACAATTCTGATATATTCATTGTATTATTTTGACTTGTAGGGGTAGTGTTTCATTCATTCATTGCATTTCCAAGTTGACTCATAGTTGCAGTCTTGACTCAAATTTGCTTATTTGTTTAGTCAGGTTATCCCAAATTTCCAAGTTGACTCATAGTTGCAGGATTGACTCAAATGTGCTTATTTGTTTAGTCATGTTATCCCAAAAAGGAGATGGAGTGATTAATGGAAAAGATTTGAATTAGCGTGAGATCACACAATAGCACTAGATGTCGTTGTTAGTTGCAAAAGATGGGACAAATCCAAAGTCGCTATCTCCACCAGTAGCTCGTGAGTTGGATCCATATCCATTTATCGGAAATCCAGATCTAGTTGTGGGTGGGAATTATAGGGGCAAAGATAATTGCAATTTGAGGACTCGTTGTCTACCTCGTTCACCCATGAGTGCTTTAAGAAGGTTTTTCAGCTACCCACTTCCAAGTACAGGGCTCACATTACTTACCCTCATCGACCTACAAATAGCATGAAACCTTTTCAGCGGGTTGATGGCACCAATCTCTATGAAATGCCAAAGAACTTTGGTGTTTTGTGTAGTTCTTATAAATCCACTATCAACTATTTATAATAGTGTGAGGAATATTCGAGGCAACAAGAAAATTCAAGAAAATTAGATATGGCATGAAAATCGATCAGATCCCCTAACACCTCCTTGCGATGTCAACTTTGTCCCTTCCACTAATCACGAAGATGACACATATCTACATGTTTGGAGGTACCCTCAAACAAGTGGAAGGAGGAGAGAAAAAGTAGATGATACAATTGACATGCAGATCTTTGAAACCCCTTGGGAAAATGGTTTTGGACAATAGAATTTGAGAGGAGCTTAGGAGGGGTTCCATGCCCAAAACGATGTAAAGTTGGAATAAATTGTCTGGATAATAAAATAATCGTATAATACAAAATTAGCAAAGCATTTAATTTGTTTATATAATAGTTATGTCTGCACATTTGATGTTAAAGCTTCGAGTTTTAGTTGTTAGTACAAAATGTATCTACAATGATGAAGATCATCTAGGGAAAAGCAGATAAAACAATGAGACAAATTCACTTATAAATACATGGTGGGTATAATACAGTATAATGCAGCTCAAAGGGAGATATTCGTATGCGATGGTATACAGTGAATATTTGTAAAAAGAATGCTTTAATAAGACACAAAGAAATGACGCAAAGGAATAAAACTCTCCCATATATTTTGAAGCTAATAGCTCGGTGCAATGCTGCCACAACAACACGCGGTACCCATGTGAAGTATTGATGTCAATAATATGATGCTACATACGCCGTTGTTACAAATCCATTTCAAAGTGACTCTATAAATTGTTTACATATAATGCGTGATGCAATACCTGCAGCTGGGATATAGGAGAAAACTTTGCTGGAGTTTATTCTTTGTTGTTGAACGGCTTTTCTGGGTACTGTATTAAGCAACATAGAGTTGTCCACGAGTTTGATGCAGCTCAGAAATACTCCACTGGTGTCCATGACATCATCAAATGATTTTTAATCGAAAGTGCATTGTGACGACAATATTAATGATGACACTTCCTTTGTTAATGTGTGTGGGCATCTCCAGGGGAGAGAGGTAGGGTTTCAATGTCCGGTCTCTGGAGTGTTGAGCGGAGGTGTTTTGAAATTTTCAGCGTAGAAGACCTTGATTGAGAAAGAAAATGTAATCAAACATTGAAATCAAAGAGCTATCACATAAATGGGTCGTTCAATGCTACTACTCTTCAAAAGACATAGAGCCTCACCTCCTGATTTGGTGAACTTCTGATTTAGCAGAATTTGATGAAGTAGCGTGTTCATAACATCATTATTGGATTGAATGATTTTATGGTGTGAGCCTTTTCAAACTACCATAAGTAAAGGGTATATACCTATACAAACTTATGCAGTGATTTTGGCCTGCTGTTGCTGCCAGCTGTTGCAGCCGGAAAATAAATGCTATAGAATACATATGGTTGGAGTTGATTCCATTATGCATGAGTTCTTTTAATGTGGAGCTTCTGAGGGAATGTCACGATTGGAGGTAAAGAGACATCATGGTTACTCTCCAACAGAACATGATGTAACGTTAACCGCCCGAATTTGATGAGCCGGTTGTTTTCTAATCAGGATGGAAGGTATGAGTCATTAGGGTTGGATGGGCTGCTTTTTGTGCATGAATTTCACTTGTATGCTTTGGTGCTGTTACTTTGACCCTATTCTACTAGGTATCTAGAGAAGTCATCAAAAATAATAATTGGAGGGCATGTATTAACAATCAGCGATCATCAAGTTGCCTTTAATCTTATGGAATTTGCATTTCAAAGCTCTCATTACCAATTGGAGACAAATCACCTTGTTGAGTGTCCAACTGTAGAATCCTAGCCAAGGCCATGGCAATGCATATAAAGTACATCTTTCTTAAGATCATTCTTCCAAAGAAAACAAGATTCATTAGAGGGAGATTCATTTTGGATAGTGTCATAGGAAGTGGGAATGCATGGCGTAGGCCAAATGTCTCAACTTCAACATCATTTCAAGTCTTCATTAAGATTGATTTTAAAAAGCAAATGAAAGGTTAAGTGGACCTTCATTTTGACCATGCTTGAGGCAGGTTTTAACAATTCTTCTTCCTTAAGAGTAGTGGATGAAATCTCTTCTCCTAAGTCTTAACCTCCGTAGCTCTAAATAAATTAAAATGAAGGATGTGAGGCTCTTTAATTCCATTTGAGAAGGTTTCTAGTTAGGCCTACCTTTATATGTAATATCAAAAGAAGCATTAGCCTATCTCATTTCTCAATGAGTCAACTAGGGAATTATCAAAGGCATTCCTCTTCCAAATTAGGGTGTTGGGTAATTAGGGAATGAATGCTTTGCAATTAATTATTAATGATGACCATGTTTCCATAGACAATAACATGTCACCTCTCTATATTTTGTGATGCATTGGGTTGCACAATCCATTGTGCTAAAACTCAATGTTACATACAAAGAATTTACAACCTTCTTGCTTATCTTATTGATAAGGTATGGTCCCAAAGTCAACTTGTCTAGATCTTTAAGTTCCTTCACTTCCACTTTCCTTTAGGCCTCACCTAAGGACCTTTGGGATATGGTTATTCAGCATTAATGAGAATTTGAGATATTGAGAAGTTATTAGTGAATCTCATGGCTTTGCACACCATTTTAGATGTAAAGATCCTAGAAACCTATTGTACGATTCTATGCTCAGGTCCATATACCTAGTGCTTACCTAGTGGCTGAGAGAATCTTAGCATAACCATTCTTTTAGATTGAAATATATGGGGGATCCAAGGCTTTCACTTAGGTATATTTCATAACCCACATGTTGTACTCCCAAAGACTAGGGATGCATTTTGGTGATTATTACAACACATACCTAAGTTCAGAGACTTGATCACAAATGGGTTATTGGGGAGTTGGAAGGTATAGTAAGCTTGGAAGGTGCTTCCAAGGAATTGCATTTGCTTAGGAACTCCCCTTGGTAAGAAATATTGGGAGAATCTTAATTTATGAACTCTTAATGTCACTTTGGTATGTCTAAAGGCCAATGGAACTTTTGTTTCTCTAAGTATTTGAAAGTCGACAATTAAGCCCCATATTGGCATATGGGAAGAAGGCCAAGCTCTTAGATATAATATATCCTTTAATTATCATTCACTATGGTAATCTCTTGTTTTGTTGCATGAAGAAAAGTTCTAGTTGGAAGTTAGTATGGTTCTTAGATTTGAGATTTTTCCGAAAAGGCATCAATACTATCAAAAGCACATGGATGCCCAAAATTGGGACTAGGTTCCTTGGTTTGATAAAATCTAGAATTTTAGTAATGCCAACCAAATAGAGTCGATGATTAATGAAATAGAATTGTCCCTTAGCCCTTTTCTTACTCAATGTAAGGTTTGCATTCATGTTCCCAAAGGTGGAGAATACTCATGGCATGCATGAGAATAGAATTCAGGCCTTTAAAAAAAGTGCAAATTGGTTGATGGATACAAGTGTCTCCATCATAAACATGTCTTAGAATATCATTGCAATAAGCTTTGAGAACTTAATCTAAACAAACACCCCAACTCTTTCATATGTATATTGTTTGAAACCTTTAGTTGAGCACCAAATGGCCTTTTGTGCTTGGTCCCTCCTTGTTGGGTGAATGGGTCTTTGCCTCAAGGTGATTCACCTTGCCATTTCTCAACCTAAGTGTCCATTACAATATGGTAGACCCAAAAATTTGAAACACCTTTTTCTAGTATTTATATATATGCTAAGTATGCTTGAAACCATGTCACTAATTTAATATGTGAACAACTCCTCCTCACCTCCATATCTGGGAAGTTGCTCTCTTGGGAGATGAGCTATCATGCCCGATGTTTGGTTTCATGCCAATGTGGCAAGTGTCGAGTATTTTTTTTTTTTTTCTCATTTACAAGAAACAAAATGATGTCGTATTTAAATAAGGCAAGACTTATTAAAATTGTTTTATGGTATGAAAAGTCTCTAATATGTGAAAATGGATATGTGCAAGTTTGGAAGGTGAAGTTGGACATGGCACACCTATCCTATAACACATAATTATATTTAATTGAATTTTATTCACAAGGAAGGGAGAGCATCACTACAATAGGTTCCTTCATCACAGTAAGTGATAGTTCTGACTTTGTAAAATTCTAACCTTGTACAATATCTACTGCATTAATTGAGAGAAAGAGCGAGAAAGATACAATGTAGCAAGTACAAACATTACAGGACTTTTCACCTAGAAGCAGAGCGGAAGGCAAGCATATTATATTATACATTGTGGCTGTGTTACATTGTTTAATACAATATACATATAGAGACAGCGGCATCCAAAACCTAACAATGACACCGGATTGGTCCAAAGTACCCTAGTCCTTAGCAGGAAATGAAAACCCATCGACAAAAACCAATATGTAGAAAAATTCCACTAATATCCATTGGTCACAAAAGGTAATAATGACCCAGTAGTATAGAGCCCAGGAAATATTTTTGGGGAATGAGGGGGGCCTGAAGCCCCCCCTCTAACTATAGCACTTGACGTAGGCGGCTCCGGACACTCAGGTCTTATGCAAAGAATATAATACATACCCAAGATTCTCCCACTTATTGTCTTCTTGCTGCACAAGGGGTTCTAGGGTTACATAGTCAACAATAAAGGGAAACAATACCCATAGATCCTATACACCAAGAAAAATTCTTAGTGCTCATATATTTTGTTAATGAATCAACAACGTTTTTCAAAGTGTCTACCTTCATGGTGTTTGAACATGATCATGTCTCTCCACGAGAGGTGATGATACAAGACAATATGTGCTTTGTTTTTGAATGATAAGCGGGGTTCTTTGCGAGGAAAGAATTGCTTTTCAGTATCACATATCCTTACGACTTCTTGTACCAACCCAATACAGAACACAATCTTTGTAACCATCTGCTTCCTTACTTTCATGAGGTGTACTTAGTATTAGGATTCTGTGGTTAGAAGGGTACCCTTTCTAACTGTATTTTGCTCATCCAACTTTTTGCTTCTCCAAATAGGTTAAACTCATACCCGCTTGTGGATCTCCTCTGATCCAAATCTCAGCCGATCATAATCCACAAAGCCATGTATATCCAACCCTCTGTCCAATCGGTCTGTAGTAGCACAATCCATAGCTAGCCGGTGCTGCATAAATACACAAAACCCTTTCTTCTTTATTCCAATGCTCCCTTCCACAGTTTTGGCATTATCTCAGAAACTCCCCACTTGCATATGCAATGTCACGGTCGTCTGAGGATATTGCATATACATAAGCATAAGCTATAGCATGGAACGAGACATGTCCTCCTCTTCTTCTATGTGTCTTGGGACAACGATCTGCATATAACTTTACATCAACGGGAATAGGAACCTTGACGGTTTACATTCCTGCATATTAAAACCTCTGCAATGTGTGTCTCGACATATTTTTCGATTTAACGAGTTTCCTCCTTTTGATCTCTTTTAATTTCCATGCCCAAAATAGAATTTGCAACACCAAGGTCTTCGTAATGAATTTAGGGGACAACTGATTTTTCACATCTGGATAATCTCCTTGTTGTTTCTATCAACAACATAAATGCATCGGGAACCAAATAAATCAAATGATCACCAATTAATTTAGAATACACTTAGTGATCCTCTTTGCTTCTTGGCTGAAACCAGAAGTCCCAACATATAAGTATCCATTTTGATACCACATCCTTGGTGATTGTTTAAAACCATCACGGGGACTTTGACACACGCCACCGGCTCCCTTCTTTCCTTTCACAACATAACCTTACGGTTGCCTCATATAGATTTATTCTTCGAGGATACATGCCAAGAATGTTGTCTTCATCCATTTGTTCTGTTCAAAATCAAATGCAGCAACAATGAGATAACATAAATCTTATAGAGGTGGCTTGGCAGCAAGGAGAAAAATCTCACCAAAATCAATTCCCTCAACCTAGGAATAACCCTTTGCTACTAATCCGAGGCTTTGTATTTCTCCGCATACGCGTTTGACTGCTCTTTTAAATACCCATTTCTTTGCCAATGGGATTTCTTCGGTTAATCCACTAGATCCCAAGCCTCATTTCTTATCCAAAGTGCCATTTCTTCTTCCATGGCCCTTTTTCCAAATATTTTCATCCCCTGAATCCGCGCCTCCCTTACATTTCTAGGATCATCATCGGTAATAGACAAGGCAAAATTTGATAGAAAATTAGGTGGAGTATACCTTTTTGGCAGCCTTCTTTCTCGATCCGATCTCTCCTCCTCAATCTCTTGGAGTATGAGGATCTTCTTCTTCTGATTCATGTTCTTAAGAGTGCTTCATCATCCTTTAAGTCCAGAAACTCTATTTTCTCAGTTTCTTCCTTACTTGGTAGGACTTCTGTTTAACAACATCCTTCATTTTCTCTAAATACCACATCTCAAAAATACACTACCTTCTTAGTTTACGGGTTCCCAAAGCTTTATAACCTTTTGAGGATAAATCTTTGTATCAATAAGATACATTTTTCCAGCCTTCTTATCCATCTTACTCCTATTTTCCGTTGGACTTTTATGGACATATACATCATGACCAAATACCACCTTAAGATGTGTGAGGAGAAGGTTCCTTACCGATCCACTTTTATCGCAGCAGAGTCTCTCTTGTCACCTTACTTGATGAGAGGTGATGTTGACCGATAACATCGCGGTGCCCGCCTCGCCCATAGTGCTTTGCCCTATCCGCGACACCCGCTTGAGCATGCCTTGCTTTCCATCGATGTCCTGTTCATCCTTTCCGCAAATCCATTATACTGAGGTGTATATAGAGTAGTATTATACCTTGTTATACCAAACTTCTTACAAAATTATTCAAATTCATTCCAGCAGAACTCTCCACCATTATCGTCCTCAACACCTTAATTTGTTTCGTTTGATTCTCAACAAGAGCCTTAAGCTCTTTACAGCATCCAAAGACTTTAGATTTTTTTCGAGAAAATATATCCAATTTTTCCTCAGAAGTCATCTATAAATGAGACATGATACATAGATTTTCCCAATGATGGGACTGACCCAAGTCCAAAAACATCACTATGAACTGGTTGCAAAATTCTAATACGCTTTCGTTGCCGGAGGAATCTTACAGATTATGCTTCCCACTTATAGACAATGTTCACATAAATTAAAATCGAGGAAGCGATTAGACATACCTTCAACCCATACCTTTTACCATGTGGTAATTAGAGACACTTCTCTCCGATATACCCGGTCTTTGATGCCACAACAACCTTTCTCCGGTGTAGGGTTCTTTCTTCTTCTTCAACAATATTAGGAACAATGGAGCTATTACACCCGTATTAATAGTGCTTCCTGAAGCTTATCTGAGTTCCAAACCAAACTCCCTCATCAACACCATTGCTCCTCGAAGACCATCTACCGCAGAGTTCCTTGCTAAAATTGGAAACTTTTGACATCTTCCATTTTGCTTGCAATCAATTCGTACTTCCTGGATGTAGTAGAACGCGGGCGGTGTTCTAATCAGCACCCATCTATGAGTCTCAAATTTACCCTTCCTTTTCCTATGATTACGGTTGTAGTTGCAAAGAAAACATTACCTCCATCATATTTTTTCATATTCACAAAATCACTCCATGTGAGGAGTCATATAAAATTACATGGAGTCAATCAACCATACCTCGCGTGCATGTGTCTTGAAGACCCGATACGTATCCATCTTCTTCCTTGGAGCTCTTTCTTAAGCCAGGAATTGGCCGAATCCCTTCTTTTTCTCAACTTTGGATCTGCGCTGCTTCTTATGAGTGCCTTCTTTTCCCACACCTCAACATACCCTTCAAACTTTCGGAATTTAGATCTACCATAGACTTAGATCTCCCACTTGAGAATGGAATTTATTTCTTTCGAGCGTCCTCTTTACCGATAAATGCATACGTGCTATGTGTCCTTCCTTATTCTTCTCTCTGTCCTCCTCAGGCAACAGGGAGACCACTTCTTCAAACTTCAAAGTTATTACCTATATTACAACCGGACTATCCCATTAGTCTGGTAAAGAACACAACAAGCCGATACATTTATCTTCATCTGAAAAATTTTAATATCAGCGGATGCTAGCTGACTTCATAGTATTGAAGGCGTTTAGTATACGCCACAAGAGTCTCAATCTCATCCTCAAGTTATCTGACTTCTTTCCTGGGAATAGTTTATTTACCGGGGACTTAGGCTGATACAACTACCCCAACTTTTCCATGAAATGCTGGCTGGCTACCGACACATTGATTATCTGCGAATGGAGAACCACAGTCAATTTGTGATTTTTGCCTTCCGATCCGTCTTTTTATAGTCATCTGCAGAAGTTCACATGTAGGTGCCTTACCTGGATCTACAGCGATCCATTGATCTCTATCCACGAGATCTTCCATCTTGAGCTTCTGACTCAAATCCTTTCCCATTAAACTTCTCGATCTCCATCTTTGATTGCTTGCCATTTCTTTTCACTTGAAAACAATACAGCATGTATCTCCCATGTAACAAGGCTTATAGCAGTCTGGAGCCAAACCCTTGACAACAAAAGCGTCCCCCTGAAGCCAATAGGATTTGATACCAAATGTAAAATTCTAATCTTGTACAATAATATCTCGCAATGATATTCGAGGGCAATATACAATGGCAAATACAAACATTACGAGGAGACTTTTCACTTTGAAAACTGGCAGAGAAAACCAACATATATTATATTCATGTACATTGTAATTTTATTGTTTTACCGGTAATATACATATGGGATCGGTGACATCCAAACCCTAGCAATGACACGGATTGGTCAAAGAACCCTAATTATAGCAGAATAGAAAGGCAATGGAGCAAAAACCATGTGAAAAACCACTATTATCGTAGTCGAGGAAGTATGGGAAAAATCGAGGCTGCCCCAAACCAACCCAGCCTTGGGGGGCTCCCACCTGCCCCCTCCCAACCTCCTAAGCAGGGCCAGACTATCGGAGTCTCGTGCAAAGATATAACACATACCCAGCAGTGTTGTCTACCAATCTCGTGCAAAGAATATAACACATACCCAACAGACTTGTCCTTACCAATCTTGATGCACAAAAACCCCTTGAATAAATTGTACATGCTAATAAAGATTGAGGTCTTTCCACCCTATATCTAGAGTCAGTAAATGATGGTTGGGGGCATCCATAAGAATAGAATAATGGTGACCCTTCTCCAAACTGGGCCACACCCTATTCACTACTTAAGAATCATATCATCAAGGAACAAGATTTTCTCATTGGCCAAAGACGATTTTAGTTGAAACCTCACACTCAAATGGTTGTTTAATGTGTTGAGTTTAAGCCTCAATGCCTCCACATCAGCACAATGCACCAAGACCTTATTCTCTCAAGAAATTTTAAGTGACACACATTTAAAGAACTTTGGATAACTTAAGGTTTTGAAGAGGAAAGTGCAGACGTATACAATTTACAATGATAAAATCCCCTTAAATCTGTTGTCTGCGTAAAAGGTACAAATGACCGACTATGTAAGATCACTCAACTATGCAGAGGATATTACACATTACACGTGGCGGTCAGATCTCCTATAACGCAGATATTTTGTTATTGGGTTTGAAGACAACGCGATCCCTAAAAGCTTTCTATCTGCTCTCTTATTCTCTGAATCGACCTCGACTTTGTTTGTCTACAAACTAAAACCTTCACCTTCTTGAACGACTTTTGTATTCCTCCTTTTATCGCTTTTCCTTTGAAAATTCCCTCTGTTTATTGATAGTTTTGGAGAGAATTTTCTACATGAGGATAACCACTATGATGCACAAACTGCCCAAGCATGTGCCAATCCAACTACTCATCTAAGAGATAGCCTTCCATCCTACATTTTATGGGGAAACAATGACATTGAAGAAGAGAAAGAAAGAGCTTAGGGCAAAGTGGATGTTGAAAATCGAAGGTTATCAAATATTTGACATCACTCATGAGGAGAAATTTGCATTGGAATGCAAAACAAATAATTTCTATTTAGAGCCTATCAAAGTGCACTACCTTCATCAAGTGATTGAGAAATTATTTGTATCTCAATCCTTGGTCTGGCCACTATGTCATCAGGAGTTGAGTAGGAGAAGCTATGTAGGAGAGCTTCCAATTATGCAAATTTGGAAGCTAGAATAAGATAGTGTGTTGAAATGGTGTCATTTCTACCCTTAGTGGATCCAAGGCCATCAATCGAGCTCCCCCATGACATTTGACACCATTTTCATCGCAACTACAATGCAACTGGAGAAAAGATCCAAGATTCGATAAGTCGTCCTAGCGGTCACTTTACTAGTAGAGATGCTAAGAATTAACAATGTAAGGGAAATTGAGCTAGCTAATATCCAAATTCTTGAAGAATCTAGATGATCAATTCCCAAGGAGATTTTGATGGGTGAATAATCCATCAGAGGATAGTGTCAACGAAGGGTATAATGAGGGTGCTATAGTGGAAGTGGCAAGCAACATGGTGAGATCAACATAGTTGTTTATGGAGGAGTTTAAGAATCTTGAGCTAGATGTGGAAGATAAATGCCAAATATACACCTTTGAGTTCAATTTCATGCACCAAGACTTCAAAAGGGTGTCAACTAAGAGGAAGTGGAATGAGAGGCAACAAACATAGGTCATGTGATTGAATAATTTATCTCAAACATGAACCATGCACATCCTCTTGCCATAAGGGCATTAGGATTCGCCTTTACACAATTATTTGAGGCAAAGTTGAAAAAGATACATATTGATCTCCTAGCCATGAGAAAAGATAATATTGAGCTCAAAGAGAAACTCATAATTCAAAGGCTTAAGATGGATGGCAAGACAATGCTTATAAGAAAGGCCACTACACTACAAGATAGTCTTGTTTACTTGGTGCAACAAAATGGTGTCATGTTTAATAAGGAATACCTATTAAAATTGTTTTAAGGTATGAAAATTCTCTAATTTGTGGTAATATGTATATGGATATTACTATGCACGTTTAGAAGGTCAAGTTGTATGTGTCACACCGAGCCTACAACACTTCATTCATTGGGTTGTTCATGAGAGGAGGGAACACCACCTTAATGGGATCCCTTAAGGTGGTGTTCCATTTGTCCTTACCATTTGTGAGGTAAAGAAACATCTCAAGGAAATTGTGCATGCTAATGAAGGTTGGGGAGCTACCACCATGGATATGGAGTCAACTAATATGTCATGCCCCATATTATTATTAAATATATAAATAAATAATANAATGTCTTCACATGGCTATGTCCACTCCATGCATGTCTTCACATGGCTATGTCCACTCCATGCATGTCTCTGCATGGCTATCTCGAGGCCATGCATGTCTTTGCATTGTAATCTAATTCTGGTAAAAGAATTAGGGTTGTAACAAATGAAGTCTAGTTAATGTCTTTAGATACTCCATTGTAAGAAGCCTCAAGGAGCCTCAATTGGCTAGTGTGGCATGGTTTGGCTGGTTTGGCCAAGTTTATTAATAGATATCTATGGAGGTATTGGTTCTCCCACTTAAGGGTTTCTAGGATAAATATTGGCTCTATGTTCATGCTTTCTTGTTGTGCTATTTCTCTCTTAGTTTTTTAAGATGGTATGAGAGGTTGATAGACCTACACTCTCCAACACGAGTTATTTGATGTTGAGATCCATTCTTATGAAATTCTTGGTAAAGCGAGTGACCTGTGGAAGAGAGATATGCACACAAATTGAAGTGATGGTTCATGGGTTTATGAATCACGGTGAATGACACATGGAAATGGAGCATAGGAAAAAGCACATTGAATATGAAGTACTCGATGAATGTGTGTTTTGTCTCACTATATTTGAAGATGGGAGGGCTGCTAGTAAAGAAGTTGTTAGATGCTTCTTGCATCAATTTCTTGGGAATACAATGGATTGATGTGGAGCATAGACGGAAGTGCATTAAGGAAGAAGTACTCGGTGAATGAGTTCTTTGGTTCACAATATTTGGAGCAAGGAGGGATGTTGGTAAAGAAGTTTGTAGATGCTTCTTACATCATGTGCTTGGGAATACAATGGTAAGATAAGTACTTGGTCTATGTAATTGTATTTGGAGAAGGAGGGATGCTTACAATGAAATAGGTTGATGTTTAATGGTATCACGTGATTGAGCATACAATTGTAATTATCACATGTAAATGGGCATATGGGCGTAATACCTATTTAGGAATGCATGCCCATGGTTTGATGGTTCACCAGTATAAATTCTAGAGGTAGACCTAGGTGATAGGGGGTCATGTTGTATTCCCG
>SNQJ01S0030886.1:74742-112613 GCA_010110895.2 Picea sitchensis
TGAAATATCAATGGGTAACCCCAAAAGACTCAATGGGATTTGGTCACAAGACCTCCATAAAATTTCATACAAGAGAATCTACTAATCAAACTAACCCTTGAAGCTAACTAATTTCAATGTTATTATATGCCCAAGTAAGAAATCTTCTTGAAAATTTTAATAGTAGGTCTCACCTAATTACATTGTAAGGTGTTTTACTCCTCTAAATCATACGTTTGATTGAGACGTGAAGGCCATTTTGAGTCATTAAGATCCATTGGACAAATGTTGGGATTGTCTTGGCCATTGATTCAGAAGGCAAGATGACTTAGTGTTCATGAAGTCACCCACTATTACCTTGCTTTTTTATTAGCCAATCTCATGGTTTGTCAATTTGTTAGTGAAGTAACCTTGAAGTAATACCTCATTCTGTTGTGGTTCTAATATGGTAATCTTTTGAGCATGAACGATTATTGAAAATTCATTTTGAAGGGCCTTAAAATAGGTTATCAAAACTTACCTTCCGTTATTGTATTTGCTTAGAGAATGTCACTAGGTTGCCCATGAGACATGCAAGACATCATTGATGTGGCTTAAAGAAATGGAGTATGTCATTTGCCTCTATAATGGAATTTCACAACCTTTGCAACCAATCCTTGACGATTTTAATGGGCAATTTTTGTTGATCTCAGAATATGGTGTTAATATTGAGCAAAAGGTTGTCCATATGGATGAAGAGAGTTTGCATAATATCACAAATTTTCTCATTGTTAATAACATCCTTCATTAGTTGGATGACTTGACCAATGACATTGTTTCTTATGGCATTGTCTATGACTCTAATGATGATTTCGCTGGCTTCTTAATTTTCTTATGGAACAATAGATCAAAGTATGGTAAAGAAAGAATGGGACCCAAGGAAATAAGAGTAGCTTTCATTGAGAGGGAGGGAGGTGGACTGAGTGTAGGAAAGGTAATGCAATGGTCAATCACTCAAAAAGAGTATTAAGCATTTATATGGTCATTCAAGAGTGGTAGTCGAGATTCTTCACAAACAGTTAAATCCTATTGGATTTATGGTATCAACTATTCTTCACAAATGGGTAAAGCTTATGAGAAAAATAAAAAAGTAACAAGTAGGTGATTGCCATTTCTGATGAGCAAAGAATAAGAAGTAGAACAAATTCTAGCAGAAGTTGTTTTAGCTTCAAGGTACCCGATTGAATCTCAACTCTACATATTGTCCCCAAACAAATGGTTGGACAAAAGCAATCAACAAATGTTTGGAATCTTATTTACATTGTTTTGCTTCAAAATGGAAAGCCTAATGGGTCCAGTGGTTACCCATAGTTAAATTGCGGTACAATACTACTTATCATAGTTCTACTAAAATGATCCCCTTTGAGGTAGTCTAAGGACAACTACCCATGCTAGTGATCTCGTAGTTACCATGTCTCTCTAGGTTTAAGAGGTGGATAACACCCTAACAACCTGTTCTGACATTCTTTGTACCCTCAAAGATAATTTAGTGTTGGATCAAAATCACATGAATCAATAGGTTAATCAACATTGCATAAAACATCATTTTGATGGAGCGGATCAAGTGTTCGTGCGTATCCAACCCTATAAGTAGACCTCACTCAAGGAGAAGAATCATTAGAAGTTAGCTCCTACATTTTATGCCCCTTATATTATATTCAAACATATAGGTCCAATGAATTACAAATTGTCTCTATCTATCCATTCCAAGGTCCAACCAGTCTTTCATCTATCCTTCTTGAAGAAAGTGACCGGATTTAATTACAAATTTCAAATCAACCTTCTCGAATTAGAAGAGGAGGGTTTCATTTGGTTACATCCTGAGGCATTTTTGGACAAATGTGAGAATCAAATTTTCTAATGCACTATCTAGGAATTTCATATCCAATGGAAGGATGCATAGCCTATAGATGCTAAATTGTAACCAATACAAATTCTCCACCAATTTCC
Organism: Picea sitchensis; assembly: GCA_010110895.2. Taxonomy (NCBI): domain Eukaryota; kingdom Viridiplantae; phylum Streptophyta; class Pinopsida; order Pinales; family Pinaceae; genus Picea; species Picea sitchensis. The sequence continues at coordinate 76,711 of SNQJ01S0030886.1, forward strand.
TCATCTCCATCCTTGAGGACAAGGCTACTTTGTAAGGGGGAGGGCATGTTAAGGTTCTACCCTAACTTCCCTAGTTAGTGGAATCAATTGTTACTTAATGTATTGAGGGCCATCTTTATTAAATAAGGCCCCATGAGATAGTAGAGTGTAAAATCAATAAATGTAAGTGGCCTCATTAAAGAAGGTCCACTAGTTAGTGGTTGATGCCTAATTGATGGAGGTCCACTAGGTGGTGAGGGTTTGGGTCAATTATAAAATATATATTGTAGTAGAAACTATATAATTGGTTGTCAAGTGAATGTTATTATATTTGGATCTCTTCTCATGTTGGAGGTTCCCCCCTCAAAGAGGTAAGTGAACATTGCATATAGTCCTTAGTATCAATAAAGGATTTTTTTTTATTGTTGTTCATTTCCAATTCTAGTTTTGTTAATTTACTTTCCGCAACTATATTTTGTCTATCTTTTTCTGTTTATTTGCTTCCAAAATTATATTTCATATGTTTTTCTCTGAATATTCTACTTCAACTAATAAGGAACACCACATATTGCTTTCACGATGAACCATGATGAGGTTAAAGGTGGAGTGGTGACACAATTTTTCTCCAACTTGCCTCTTATGGGCACCGACCCCTCATAGAGATTGGTTTGGAAACTAATTAAGTTAGATGGAAAAATGTTGTGTTTTCCCAATATTTACACATTAGGCGACATTGAGTAGTGAACCTATTTTTGGGATTGGATTGTTGACAAAATCTTGAAAGTCCAATTGTTGGTGTGTGGGGACTTTATTATGGAATATTCTTAAGAGGAAAAAGAAGTCTTGCTTCTAATAAAAATTGTCTCATGCGAAGAATTTTTTTTAGAATACCCTCAAGGATAGGCTTGGGTTGTATAACCCCATCAAACTTAGAAACAAAGAGTTCTTGAACTATGGTTTACATGGTCCAACTATGGAAAGGGTAGAGAAATATTTCTTAAAATATTAGATTGAGCCATGTTATTTAAGTAAAACATGGGGGGTTTAGTTAGTAAACCTATGGCATAGCACTTGCATGCATGGAATATTAAAGAATACCCCTAATTTTATTTCTACCTCCCAAAATTTTAGTGTCATATCCCCTCCCAATACATCATTCCAAATAAAACAACTCCCTATTTTCAACAAATATTTTAAGTACCATTTTTTCACAACATTTTTTATATCCCTTATTATTCCTACCCCTAGTATGTTGATCACAATATTTGATATATGTATCCAACATCTACTTTAGAATTTTTTTTTATCACATGTTGCATGCGATTTGAGTTAAGATTATCAAACATGTTCTTTAGGAATTAGAAAATGATTTCATCTTCATATTCCTCTCCTCAATGGGGTTGTAATCCACTTGACCTCTCATATTGGTTCCACCCAATAAATCCTCAGTTGGTAGACGAACATGCAAGTTAAAAAATCAAGTGGTTCACACACCCTTGGGCATTTGATTTGCAAGTTTGGGTATGTGGCCTTTCTTTCAAGACCTGCAATTAATTGGGCTATCTCTTTTAGGGTAACACATAAAATGAGAAATCAATATGGAGGGGGGAGTTCAAAAGGAAATGATACATCCTACCTACAACTATCTGGAATTAATCAATCAGGTGGGCTTAGGGACACTCATGATAATGAACAGTCTTTATTCCATAAAAAAAAAAAAAAAAATCATAAATGAAAAATAGCTAAGCACAAGTAGCTACTCCACTAGGGTGAGTGTGTTTCTTATCATCCCTTTTTCTTCATGAAAACCCATATTTCTTAGAACTCGTAATCACTTTTCAATCTATTTCTGAAGAGTGTGCTTGTGTTGGGTTAATATTGAATCAGTCATAGAGTTGTTGATTTGGTCATTGTTGGGTTTAACATTAGTTGTTTACGGTTCCATGGTATTGGGTAACCCATGGTATTTGATGTCAGTCTTTGCATATCATTGCATGGCTATCTCCACACCATGCATGTCCATTCATGTCTTGACATGGCTATCTCCACTCCATCCATGTCCTTGCATGGCTATGCATGTCCATGCATGTATTGACATGGCTATCTCCACTCCATGCATGTCTTAACATGGCTATGTCCACTCCATGCATGTCTTTGCATGGTTCCATGAATGTCTTCACATGGCTATGTCCACTCCATGCATGTCTTTGCATGGTTCCATGAATGTCTTCACATGGCTATGTCCACTCCATGCATGTCTTTGCATGGCTATCTCGAGGCCATGCATGCCTTTGCATTGTAATCTAATTTTGGTAAAAGAATCAGGGTTGTAACTAATGAAGTCTAGTTAATGTCTTGAGATACTCCATTGTAAGAAGCCTCAAGGAGCCTCAATTGGCCAGTGTGGCATGGCTTGGCTGGTTTGGCCAAGTTTATTAATAGATATCTATGGAGGTATTGGTTCTCCCACTTAAGGGTTTCCAGGATAAATATTGGCTCTATGTTCATTCTTTCTTCTTGTGCTATTTCTCTCTCAGTTTTTTAAGATGGCATGAGAGGTTGACAGACCTACACTCTCCAACACGAGTGATTTGATGTTGAGATCCATTCTTATGAAATTCTTGGTAAAGTGAGTGACAGATGGAAGAGAGATATGCACACAAATTGAAGTGATGGTTCATGGGTTTATGAATCACGGTGAATGACACATGGAAATGGAGCATAGGAAAAAACACATTGAATATGAAGTACTCGATGAATGTGTGTTTTGGCTCACTATATTTGAAGAAGGGAGGGCTGCTAGTAAAGAAGTTGTTAGAAGCTCCTTGCTCATTTTCTTGGGAATACAGTGGATCGTTGTGGAGCATAGGCGGAAGTGCATTAAGGAATAAGTACTCAGTCAATGAGTGCTTTGGTTCACTGTATTTGGAGCAAGGAGAGATGTTGGTAAATAAGTTCGTAGATGCTTCTTGCATCATGTGCTTGGGAATACAATGGTAAGATAAGTACTTGGTCTATGTAATTGTATTTGGAGAAGGATGGATGCTTATAATGAAATAGGTTGATGTTTAATAGCATCACATGCTTGGGCATACAATTGTAATTATCACATGTAAATGGGCATATGGGCATAATACTTATTTAGGAATGCATGCCCATGGTTTGATGGTTCGCCAGTATAAATTCTAGAGGTAGACCTAGGTGATAGGGGGTCATGTTGTATTCCCGATACTCGATATATAAACTTTGAGGGGGGTAGGTGTTTATCCCAAGTCAAGTTTAAAGGGAGGAATTTTGGGTTAATCTTGACTCGATCATAAAGTCATTGATTTGGTCATTGTTGGGTTTACCGTTGGTGGATTACAGGCCCATGGTATTTTCCCATGGTATTTTATGTGATTCTTTGCATGTCCTTGCATGGATATCTCCACACCATCCATGTCTTTGCATGTTTATGCATGTCTTGACATGGCTATCTCCACTCCATGCATGTATTTCCATGGCTCCATGCATGTCATCACATAGCTATGTCCACTCCATGCATGTCTTTGCATGGATATCTCAAGGCCATGCATGTCTTTGCATTGTAATCTAATTCTGGTAAAGGAATTAGGGTTGTAATTAATGAAGCCTATTTAATGGATTGAGATATTCCATTGTAAAAATCCTTGAGGACCCTCAATTGGCCAGTGTGGCCTGGTTTGGATAAGGTTATTAATAGATATATATGGAGGTATTGGTTCTCCTGCTTAAGGGTTTCTAGGATAAATATTGGCTCTATGTTCATGCTTTCTTGTTGTGTTGTTTCTCTCTTAGTTTTTTAATAGATTGGCTAGAAGCATGCATGCTAAAGAAAGCTATAAAAATACAATGTTAATTACATGCACATAAATTGTCGTCGAGAAATTATTAGAAACAATATTGACATCTTGGCAATGAAATTTGTTTTCATGTTCATTGCTTGTTTAAATAATTTAATGGTTCATTGAGAATTTATATGTGGTTCAATGACTGAAGATATATCACCCTACTCCTTCATGACATGCTTCACTTCCAACAACAAAAAATCACAAAGACAAACTTTATTACAATGCTAACTCAAGGCACATCACGTCTTACTTCCAGCCTCTTTATGATTCCAATAATAAAAGGTGTCAATAATTGAACACTAGCATTTTCATGATGTGTAAGCTTTCAACATGACCTCTTACTTTGAACCTCATGATGATTTCAATCAGAAAAAGAATGATAGCTTACAAAAGACCCATAGATATTTAGGAGGATAGATTATATGTTTTCTATGAAATGTCATGAATGCTTCCCAAGTATATAATCACTTAACATAGAAATATTTTCAAACCCTACACATAAGTTTTCATTACAAAAATAGTGCCATCTACAAACAATGTGCAAGTACCATCTTTAAAATCAAGACCCTTCAACTAAAATATCCTCTAATTAAATATCCCACAATGATAATCATCCTTCATAGGGAAGCATTTATCTCTTTAAGGTTAGTGCTAGATTAATTTCATCTACTTTAGTGTTAAGGTTGTCTAATTCCAATCGGATCCACACCCTAAAAATTTTCTTACTTGACAACATTTCCCCTCCCCTGCGCTCGAAATTGTTTCCTTAGTTTAATTTTGAAAACTCATTCACCCCCTTAATAGCATCCAATATATTGAATTACCTTTTAACTATATTTAAAACTTCTTCAAATATGAACCCACATGCATATGATGGTTTACTAGTGAATCCTCTGTGGAGTAGAGTACCTTCTAATTCAAATACAATGGTTCAAGGCTTGTCAAAGTTTTTGGACAGGGAACTCTTTCAAACCACAAACCAATTTACTTCTCTCGATCATGTTCAGCTGATAAAATGTGCATGCATAAGATGAAATTTCCCTTAAATGTTTTTCATTTGAAAAACCCAAGTCATCTTAATTGCATTCGAAGGGTTTGGAATGTCTTATGTAAATCTAATATTGAGATGGATAGATTTTTTGGTGGGAGGATGTTATTGTGTACTACCTCCTTTTTGAGGGGCCATGGTTAAAAATTGCCTCAATCTAGAGGAATCGACACAAGGTTGTGAAAGTATGTCTAGAATAGGTCAACCAATGAATTTAATATGGAATCTTTGATGAGAAAATGCAAGCAAGGGCTAGCCAAATTTGCCACTTCCTTAAGTTGGCAGAAGTTTTTCTAGTGTAGAAGGATTAGTTAAGATCTTGTATCCATTAGATTAGATAAGGGGATTGGCCAAATAAGGAAATTTTCAAGGCCTTCTCAACTAAGGAATATTTTAAAAAACTATTTATGGCGAAGACAACCAATGAATGACTCACCAAGCAAGATGATATTGAAGAAAAAAAAAATCAGCCAATATAAAGACATGTTTTTAAGTGTCAAGGCTTCACAAAGGAATAAATGTTGGGCATGTAGACTTGCCTTGACATGGTGTTGGGTATGTGTTATATTCTTTGCACAACTATCCCCATGTGTGATACATTGTGTTGGCTTCTGCAGTGGGGGGTCATAGGGGGGTAGTAGGCCCCCCTTCTTGGGGGTTAGGAGCCTTCGCCCCTCAAATTATTTTTGGACCATTTTGGCACATGGTTTACTAATTTCGGCTAAGGAATTAAGGTTGTAATCTAATCCATGTCAATAGATTAAGGTTTTTGGATGCCATGGAATCAAATATATTGTATTTGTAAATGTTGAAGTTAATACAATGAGAGTTAGAGGTGTGGCTCTAAACATATGTTGGTTTTCCTGGTTAAGGGTTCCAAGTTAAATTTTTGAGTATTATGTGTGGATGCTATTGTTTTCTTTTTGTTTTATAAAGATTCTTTGTGTGAATTACTATACTATAAATGTTTAAAAGTTATAATTAGTATCAGATTAGTTATTGGCTTCAATGGGATGCCTTTATCGCTAAGGGTTCAATTATCTTGGGTTTGTGATAAACCTAGTTTTAATGGGAGCTTTGTAGTGGTGATTCTTGTGGTGAAAGAAAATGGCAAGCAATTCTAAAATTGAGATCGAGAAATTTAATGGGAAAAGATTTGAGCTTTGGAAGCTGAAGATGGAGGATCTTTTGGTAGATAAATAACGATGGATCGTTATGGATCCTGGTACTACACCTACATGTATTTTGATGGAAGACTAGATGAAGTCAAATAGGAAGGAAAATAACACAATCTGGTTCTATCTTTCAGATTTAGTGTTACTGAATGTCTTGGGAGAAGCTACAACCAAGGTGTTATGAGATAAGTTGGGGGTTTTTTATTATTCTAGGTTCCTGGTAAAACAAAATTTCCTTCGAAAGAATTTGTACTTCTTGAGGATGACTGATGGAGAATCGGTGTTAGAGCATCTAAATACCATCAATATTATGGTAAGCCAGTTTTTTTCTGTTGAAATTAAAATTTATGATGAAGATAAGTGCATTAGTTTACTATGTTCTTTTCCATATTCATGGGATAGTTTGGTAGTAGTTATTAGGAGTAATGCAACTACATTAAAATTTGATGATGTGGTTTCATCCTTGTTATCAAAATAAATGAGGAGGAAAACCATGGGTATTCACATCATATATTCCTTATCCAGAAGAATATGTTCCATGGATAGAAATAAAAATAAGTCCTCAAGTGAGATATCTAAATCTCCAAGAAAATCCTTAAGTAAATGTTGGAAATGTGGTAAAACTAGGCATTACAAAAGAGATTGTATATCTAAAAGTGTTGAGAGAGGGAAGGGATTTAATTATGTTCCTTCCATAGAAGGGAATACCTCCTCAGAGGAAGGAGGGTATGTGTCTTGGCGTCTTCAAGCACACATGCAGATCATGATTTATGGTTGATCAATTTAGGGGCTTATTTTCATATGACTCCCCATAGGGTGTGTTTTTTTTAATATCAAGAGTATAATGGAGTTGGCATTTTCCTAAGGGATGACTCGACAACCAGAATCACAGAACAAGGAAAAGTCAAGTTGCATCTCAAGGATGGAAGGATTAGAACACTCATCGATGTCTTGCACATTCTAGAGATGGATAGAAAGTTGTTATTTGTAAGTAAGATGAGTGATGTAGGTGTACATACTGTGTTTGGAAAGGAAACTTGAAAAATGGTTCAAGGAGCAATGGTGTTGATGAGGGGAGTTCATAATGGAACTCTGTACAAGCTATTGGGAAGCACTATCAATAATGGGTGTAACAATTTTGTTGTTCGTGAGGGTGGAAATGAAGAATACCAAACCCCTATTGTCTCTATTAAAAAGACAATGCCATGGCATCAAAGACTAGGACATATTGGAGAGAAGGGTCTTTGAGCACTACACAATAAAGGTATGGTTGAAGGTATGTTTGATTGCACATTGGATTTTGATTTCTGTGAACATTGCATATATAGTAAACATAATTGGGTAATATTCTCATCCGGTGATACAAGAGCAAAGGGAATATTAAAGTTAATACATAGTGATGTGTTTAGACATGTGCATGTTCCATCACTAGGTAAATATGTGTATTATGGTTCATTCATTAATGATTTCTCAAGGAATACATGGATTTACTTCCTACAAAAGAAATTTGAATTCTTTGGTAAATTAAAATACTTTAAGGCTCTTGTGGAGAATCAAACAAAGAAGAAAACAAAGGTGTTGAGAACTGATAATGGTGGAGAGTTATGCGAGAATGAATTTGAGGAATTTTGTAAGAAGTGTGGTATAGCAAGGCAGAAGAATACTCCATACACACCTCAACATACAGGGTTGTAGAAAGAATGAACATAATGCTAATGGAAAAATCAAGGAGCATGCTCAATGGTGCTGGGTTAGGATAGGAATTGTGGGAAAAGGAAATGGGTACTATATTTTATCTGGTTAATAGATCACCCTCATCAACATTGGTAGACAAAACTCCACATGAGGCTTGGACTGGTAAGAAACCCTCTCTTGAACATAGTAGAGTGTTTGGTTGTGATGCTTATGTACACGTTCCGAAGGAAAACAAAGTAAGTTGGATAATAAAATTGAAAAGTGTATCTTTATTGGTTGTAAAGATGGTATAAAAAAATATAAACTCTGGAACCCGTAAACTAAGAAGATTGTTTCCAGTCGGGATGTTGTCTTTAAAAAGGCTAAAGATATTTGCAAACAAGAAATACTACCAAAGGAAAAAGAACAATATACAATAGAGTTTGAGTTGGAGGGTGAAGAATCTGACTCAACAAAAGAACATGAATAAGAAGAAGAACATGAACCTCATACTCCAGTATTGAGAAGATAAGTTCGAGAAAAATGCAACCAGAAAGGTATACTCTACTTAATTGTTGCTATAGTTTTACTTTATCTATTACTGATGATGATCCTATAACTATTAGGGAGGCAATGGATTCAAAGGATGGTAAACTTCGGAAGAAGGTAATGTTTGAAGAAATGATGGCATTGGATAAAGATGAGGCTTGGGATCTAGTTGAGTTGTCAGCTGGAAGATATCCCATTGGTAGCCAATGGGTGTTTAAGAAGAAGTTGAATGTAGAAGGTAAAGTGGAGAAGTAGAAAGCTCACCTAGTAGCAAAGAGATATTTCCAAGTAGAGGGTATTGATTTTGGTGACATTTTTTCTCCTATTGCTAAATTTACTTCTATTATATTTCTTTTGTATGTTTCTTATGATTTTGATATTGAAGTAGAACAAATGGATGTAAATATAACATTCCTACATGGGCATCTTGAAGAAGAGGTATTGATTTTGGTGACATTTTTTCTCCTATTGCTAAATTTACTTCTATTATATTTCTTTTGTATGTTTCTTATGATTTTGATATTGAAGTAGAACAAATGGATGTAAATATAACATTCCTACATGGGCATCTTGAAGAAGAAATCCACATGAAACAACCAAAAGGTTTTGCAATGAAGGGTAAGAAAGACCTAGTTTGCAAGTTGAAAAAGTTGTTGTATGGGTTAAAGTAATCTCAAAGGATGTGGTATCAAAAGTTTGATACTTATATTTTGGGACTTGGTTTCAAAAAGAGAAAAGTTGATCATTGTGCATATTCAAATTAGTTGGTGATCATTTTATTTATTTATTTATTCTGTATGTTTCTCATTGGAAACAACAAGGAAATTATCCAGGATGTAAAAACTTAGTTGTCTTCTAAATTTGACATGAAAGATCTTGGTGTTGTAAATATTTTTTGGGCATGGAAATTAAAAGAGATTGGGAAAATAGGAAACTTTGGTTGAATAAGAGGAAATATGTTGAGAGAATATTGCATAGGTTTAATATGTAGGAACGTAAACTAGTCAAGGTACCTATTCATGTAGGTGTAAAATATCTGCAGATTAGTGTCCCAAGACACAGGGAGAGGAATAGGACATGTCTCATGTTCCTAATTTTGTTGTTGTTGGTAATTTTATGTATGCAATGGTTTGTACTAGACTGGACATTGCACATTCAGTGGGAGTTTTGAGCAAGTATATGTCAAAACCAAGGAAGGAGCATTGGACATCTGTAAAGAGGGTTTTCACGTATTTGTGTGGCACTACAGATTATGAAATTTTATACCAAGGAAGATGTGGTGCAGACAATGTGTTGGACATACATGGATTTGTTGACATAGATTGGGCTTGAGATCTTGATCACATAATATCTACAAGTGGTTGTGTGTTTAACCTATTTGGAGGAGCAATCAGTTGGATGAGCAAGAGACAATATGTGGTGGAACTCTCAATTACAAAAGTTGAATACATGGAAGCTACTCATACGAGTAAGGAAGTTGTATGGTTACAGAGATTGTGTTCAGGTATTGGGTTTGTATAACAATATGTAAGCTTAGATTGTGATAGTTAGAGTGCAATATTTATGGCAAAAAAAATGGCTTATCATTCTAAGAAAAAGCACATTGATCTTTAGTATCACTTTGGGAGAGACATGGTTGAAGACAAGAAGGTTTTGTTGGTGAAGGTGGACACTTTGAGGAATATTGTAGATTCATTAACAAATCCTGTAAGAATTGAGAAGTTCTCTTGGTGTAGAAAAGAAATGGGCATTGTTGCCCTAAATTGTTGATCATGTAATCCTCAGGCCCATAGTATTCAAAGAAAACAACAAGTGGTAGAATGTTGGATATGTGTTATATTCTTTGCATGGTTAGTCCCATGCATGATACATTGCATTGGGTGCAAAGTGGGGGTAGTAGGAACCCCCATGCTTGAGAGTTCGGGGGAGAAGCCCTTGAAAAAAAGAATAGGTGGTTTTTGGGTCCATTTTGGGCAGTTTTGGCACACAATTTTATGGCCCATGGTTTTCTAATTCCGATTAAGGAATTAAGGCTGTAATCTAATCTAGGTCAATGGATTAAGGGTTTTTGGATGCCACCAAATCATATTTATTGTATTTGTAAATGGTGAAGTTAATAGAATGAGAGTTAGAGATGTAGCTCTAAACATTTGTTGGTTTTCTCGGTTAAGGGTTTCTAAGGCATATTTTTTAGTACTATGTGTGAATGCTATTGTTTTATATATATATAAAGAATCTGTGTGTACATTTCTATACTATAAATGTTTAAAACCTACAGATGGTTCCTCTCCAACTTTCTAAGGAACATGCAAGAATGTGTGATCATCTACTAAGTTTGATGAACTAGTTGTTCCTCTAATCGAGATGGAAAAGTATAAGTCATTAGGGTTGGATGATTTTTTTTTTAATTTCATAAAGACACTCTATTTTGTTACTTTGGCCCTATTCTAGGTGTCTAGAGAAGCCATAAAAAAATAATAATTGGAGGGAATGTATTAACAATGTAATAATTAGGTTCATAGACAATCTTGTTGGATTTAAACTCATTACCAACTAGAGACAAATTACCTTGTTGGGTGTCTAACTATAGAATCCTAGCTAAGGCCCGAGTCATGCATATCAAGTACATCTTCCTTAATATCATTCTTCCAAAGAAAACAAGATTCGTTTGAGGGAAATTCATTTTGGATAGTGTCATAGCAAGTGGGAAGGTATGATGTAGGAAACATGTCTCAACTTCAACACCAGATTAAGTCTTCATTAAGATTGATTTTAAAAAGCAAATGAAAGGTTAAGTGGACCTTCATTTTGACCATGCTTAATGTTAGATTTTGGTAGCTCGGAGGTACAATACAGATTTGAAGAGGGTCGTACAATAGTGAATGCACAAAAATCGAGGCTGCAGATGGGACATATTTCTAGGCATTGATGTTGCTGAGTTTTGGTCCATAAGAGTGTTGTTACTATGTATGAATGTTGATGAATTTCTATTGATGTTGAAGACTGTACAATAGAGACTATACTGTCGATTATTGTCATAGTTTTTGAGGTATATTTTTGTGGCTAATAATGTGGATTTTTAGCACAAAAACATGTGTTTGTGGGCATAATTTGTAAGTTCAAAACTGTAATTACTGTTGTAGAAGATTGTTGTTGTAAACTCATAATTTCTCCTATGAAGCTCAATAAAGAAGGCTCTCTTGGAATGGTTTTCCCATGTTGGGTTTTTCTAGGGGCATTGCCCATAAATTCAATGTGTCAAATATGGTGAATGTGTTGTTGTTCATTTATATTTCCGTTGCTATATTTTCATATTGTTTAATCACTTGTATTTCTGCTGATAGTTACAGTAAATGCACGAGGTTCCATTGCTTTATTTTTGAATAAATATAAGAATCTGAAATCTTATGTTGGCTAAGTATTTGAGATCAGTTTTCAACATGTTATCAGAGCTGGAGCTCGAAGATTCAATAGACACGAGATTTGGCACTTGATTTTCAGTGAGTGTAGAGGGGTTTTGCATGAAATAAGGAAGGGAAAGAGGAAGTCACTTGGTGAGAGACCAAGGTGAGGATATTTGGTGAGATGCCAAGATCAAGAGAATCTTGGTGAGATTTCAAGAGCAAGGGACCTTTGGTGAGATGCCAAGGTTGAGATCTTTGGTGAGATGCCATGCCAAGATCAAGGCTTTGATCAAGAAGGACTTTGATTCAAGGACGCCTCAGATAGGTGGAGAATGACTTCCATATAGAGATAATGTAATTCAAGCAGTAGAAAGAGAGAAGAGGCAACCTAAGGTTGGCTTCAGAGGGAGTTTGGAGCTGAGTTCCAGAGGCAGTTTGGAGTTTGGATCCAATGGGTGGTTGGAGCCTGAGTTATACAGTAGTGAGGCTTCAGATAACGGACACTGGATGGGTAGGTGTTCACATCGGAGATCAAGAGAGGTAGTTGGAGATGCTTCAAGTTCAGAGAGAGCAGATGCTTCTAGTGCAATGGGAGTGGATACAATGATAGAGGACATGATGGGATTGGAGAAAGATTATGGTGGAGGTACCCGAAGTACTTCCCTCGCTAAGAGGGAGTGTTATATTTTGTTATCTCAGAGGTACTTCTACATTGGATGCACCCAACATGTAGAAGTGACCGAGCATATTTCTCTCTAGTGACTTTATGAAGTGTTTTCATAAAGTGACTTTATAAAGTGATTTTATAAAGCCAAGTTCATCCTTTTAATATTTAATGGGTAAAAGTGACTTTATGAAAAGTGAGTCACTTAAGTGATTTAAATGAACTCAACGAAAGATTAAGTTGTGACCGTTGATCTCAAGGGAAGGTGAAGAGTCACTCAAGGGAGACCAAGAGTTAGAGGAGTTACTCATTGATGAGTAGTAAAAGGAACACTAGAGGAGATATGGGACACACCTTTTGGGAGGAAAGGTTGAGAGGAATGAGAAGAGTCACTCAAATTCCAAGAGAATTCCAAGAGAGTGTTGAGCTGAAGGAGAAAGGAGAAGGATAGAAGAGAAGGGACGCACTTTCCAAGAGGGAGAGAGGGAATACACCCCAAGACAAGTACACCATTGAATGTTGGTTCGTACAACTAATAAATGAGTAGTACAATAAGTATTTAAAGAGGGTCGTGCAACTATGAATGCACAAAAATCAAGGTTGCAAATGGCACATATTTCTAGGCACTGAGGTTGCTGAGTTTTGTTCCATAAGAGTGTTGTTATTGTGTATGAATGATGAGGAATTTTTGCTAATGTTGAAGACCGCACAATAGAGACTATACTGTTGATTATTGGCAAAATTTTTGAGGTAGATTTTTGTTGTTGGTAACGTGGGTTTTTAGCATAGAAATACGTGTTTGTGGGCACAATTTGTAAGTTTAGAACTGTAATTAATGTTGTAGAAGACTGTTGTTGTACACTCATAATTTATCCTATGAAGCTCAATAAAGAAGACTCTCTTGGACTAGTTTTTCCATGTTGTTTTTTTCCAGGGGCATTGCCCAAAAATTCAATGTGTCAAATGTGGTGAATGTGCTATTGTTCATTTATATTTCCACTGCTATATTTCCAGATTGCTTAGTCTCTTGTATTCTGCTCATAGTTATAGTAAATGCACGAGGTTTCATTTCTTTATTGTTGAATAACTATAGGAAGTTGAAATCTTGTGTTGGATAAGTGTTTGAGATCAATTTTCAACACTTAAGGCCATGGGTTTTTACAATTCTTCCCTATAGTAATGGATGGAATCTCTTCTTATAATCCTTAACAAATAAATTAAAATGAAGGATGAAAGGATTTTCAAGTCCATTTGACAAGGTTTCTGGTTGGCCCTAGCTTTATATGTCATATCAACAAAAGCATTAACCTATCTCATTTCTCAATGAGTCAGCTAGGGAATTATCAAAGGAATTCCTCTCCCAAAGTAGGGTGTTGGGAAATTAGTGAATGAACACTTTATATATGTCTCCTTTCTTACTATTATTAATGACTATGTCTCCATAGATAATACTATTCATTATCTCTTTGTATTTTGTGATGCATCGGGCTCCACGATCCAATGTGCTAAAACTCAATGTTACATACAAAGCCTTTACAACCTTCTTGCTTATCTTACTGATAATTGATGGTCCTAGAGACAACTTTTATAGATCTTTAAGTTCCTTGACTTATCTTTTTCCTTTAGGCCTCGCCTGAGGACCTTTAGGATATGGTTTTTGAACATGTGGAATTGGAAGATTGATAAGTTGTTGACGAAGCTCATGGCTCTACTTACCAAATCTTAAATATGTATAAAGGTCCTAGCAACCACATATTGTACTAGTCCCTATGTTGGGTCATATCTACAAGTTCTTACTAGTCGCTTGAGAAGTCTTTTCATAACATTCTTCAGTTCAATATAGATGGGGGGATCAAAATCTTTCATAGAGTATATCATAACCTATAGTGTACTCCCAAAGGCCAGGGATGCACTACGATGATTATTACAAGAATACCTAAGCTAGGATACTTTATGCCAATTGAATTATTAGGGAATTGGAATTTAATGAAGATTGGAAGGTGCTTCCAAGGAATTGCATTTGCTTAGGAACTCCCCTAGGAAAGAAATATTGGGCGAATCTCTATTTATGAACTCTTATTATCACTTTGGTCTATGTGAATGCCAAAGAAACTTTTGTTACTCTAAGTATTTGAAAGACTTGTGAGACAATTAAACACCATCTTGGCATATGTGAAGGCCAAGCTCTTAGATATAGTATATCCTTTAATTACCGTTCACTATGGTAATCTCTCATTTTGTTGCATGAAGGAAAAACTCTAGTTGGAGTTAGTATGGTTCTTAGCTTTGATATTTTTCAAAAAGGCTTCAATACTATCATAGGAATTGTTGGGTTTTGGATTTGACACATTCTTGTATACCTTTCTACCTCATTGTTATGTCATTTCTTCATTCCTATCATCATAATATTCCTCATTTCTCCATTTAAACATCCCAAAGTCACCTTTTGCCAATATTGTGTGAAATTTCTTATTTCTTATTTTTAATGAATTTATGAATTAGATGATGTGTTTTTATGAATTCATGCACCATAGTTTAGTTCCAGTACCCTGACCTCATAGTTTAGCATACTTGCACCCCTCTAGTGGGAATTCTATTGCAAGGGTATTATATATAGGTGTTCTAAGATGGTTTATGCTCATCAATTCATACCCAAGTCAAAGGTAGTCATCTCCAACTCATGGTCAAAGATATAGTCGAATTTAGTAGCAGTTTCCAGGAAGCTATATTTAGACACGATTTCTTGAATGATAAGGGAAATCTCAAAATCTTGGGACTTGTATTTTGTGTAGAGCGAGCCCATTTAGGTGGAGATTGAGCAGATTCCTCAAAAAGTGAAAGATTTGGGAGATATGAACAATTATCTAAAATGGTTTTTCCTAGATCTATTTTTGTAAATGCATATGCGCTATTTTGTAGCTAAATTATTTTGAGGATCCATAGGTTTTGGATCTCCAAGATCCCATTTTGTGATGTATAAATACCGGTCATGTGAAACTCCAAAAACAACATTGGATATGATATCGAATTGTTGTACTTATGTATTTCTACTTGGAGATTAATACCAATCTGGTTACTGTCCATTACATATGTTGAGTGTTTTAGTTATCTAAGTTCTATTTTATAGTTTTTCTCTAGCAACGTTCATCGAGCCAAGATGCCCCCCTGAGCGAAGAGTGCATTGCTTCTCTTTTAGTTAGTGTAATTTCAGTTGATCAGCTGTGTGATTTAATTTATGTTCTTTTATTTCTTGCATTTCATTTATGATTTTTGTTTACAACACACATGAATACTAATACACAAAAAATGTTGATTGAACAAAGATTGTTTTACTTTAGTTACATAAACCTTCATTAAGAGAAATTATTGAAAGCCCATAATTGTCTTGCAACTAAAAATTCCAATAGGTTAATGATTTCAAGTGTTTAGAATCATTCTTGTGATTTTTCATTAAATATGTTTCTTTAAATTTACATCTGCCATGTTTTCTGTAGCTAAGAAGAAACTTTGTTTCTGCCGCTGAACATTAACATTTTTTTATCTTGCATAGTAATCATTTAGAGATAGATTAGAAACTAAGACCTTCATATATTTTGCATGCACTTCATTAGTTTACGAACCTTAGGTTGATGATTTAATGTAGCAGAGTTCACCTAATTAAACTGTTTGAAAGACACATTGATGCCCAAAATTTGGACCAGGTGCCTTGGTTGGAGTTAAAAGCTAAATTTTAGTATTTGGCCAGCCGAAATAGGCTGGTATTTGATTAAATGTAATGAATTATCCTTGACCTTTTTCTTATAATGTAAGAATCGCAATCTCCTTTAGTCTAGTGGAAGGAATGGAAATAGAAAAGGGCTAAGACCTTTAAAAATCACAAAGTGGTTGATGGATACAAGTGTCTCTATCATAAATCTATCTTAGATTATTGGTGTAATAAGCTTTGGCAACTTGGATCTAAACAAACACCCCAAGTCTTCCATATGCATATTGTTTGGAAACCTTTTGTTGAACCCCAAATGGCCTTTTATGCTTGGCCCCTCCTTGTTGGGGGATTGGGTATTTGCATCAAGGTGGTTCACCTTGCCATTACTCAACCTAAGTGTCCATTACAACATGGTAGACCCAAACATTTCAAATACCTTTTCTAGTATTTGTATATATGCCAAGTATACATGAAACCATGTTACTAAACTGTGTGACCAACTCCTCCTTGCCTCCATATCTAGGAAGTTGCTCTCTTGGGAGATAAGCTTCCATGCCATCRTTTAGCTACATGCAGTGTAGCAAGTGATCAAAAGTAAAGTGTTTTTTCTCATTTACAGGAAACAMAATGATGCCATGTTTAAATAAGGAAATACTTATTAAAATTGTTTTATGGTATGACAACTCTCTGATATATGGAAATAMATWTATACATATTACTATGCAAGTTTCGAAGGTCAAGTTGGATGTGGCACACCTAGCCTACAACACATTGTTAACCGAATTATTCATGAGAGGAGGAAACATCACCATGGTGGGCTCCCTTCACCACAACACTAAAATCACAAGTTCCGACAACTTGTCCTTGTCATTCTTGAGGCAAAGAAACCCATTGAGGAAATTGTGAATGATGATGAAGGTTGGGGTCTTACCTCCCTATATCTAGAGTCAACCAATGATGGTTAGGGGGCCATCCATAAGAATAATGGTGAACCCTCCCTTAAAGTAAGTCACATCTTGTTTTTTGCATAAGCATGATTATTCATGTCTGTATTTTTAGTTGTGTGTCTTGGAAAGATGATTTTTATTACTTTTTATGACTTTGTACTATCTAGATTTGTTATAGTGTTTTTTTTTCTAGAAAATATAGTCCCTCACTTACCTGTGTATTAAACATTTCAAACAAAGATACTAATAATTTTATGAATTCCTCTCCTCTTCCCTAATTTCGAATGAAAAACAATAATACTAAATCAAAATAACTTAAAAAAACAAATCACTTTCATGAAAAAAAACATATATCTGTCTGAGAGAGCAAGACCAACCCATTTTAGCAAGGGTTGACTTGCATATTACCATTCTCTATTAACATTACATACATACATAATAAAATAATCATATAATCAAGGAAGATGCTTTTATCCATGACCGACCAATCCATTTTAGCAATGATTGATTTGCATATTACCATTCTCTATTAGCATTGCATACATAATAAAAGAATCATATAATCAAGGAAGACATTTTTATCCATGACTAAAGACGATTTTAGTTGAAATGTCACACTCAAATCCTTGTTTATTGTGTCGAGATTAAGCCTTAACTCCATGTCAGAAGAATGCACAAAGACCTTATCCTCCCAATAAATTTGAAGTGAGACATGAACAAAACTTGTTTTGAAGAAGAAAATGCAGGCGTATACAGTAGACAATGACAAAATCCATTGAGTAAGGATAATACTAATTTACGAGGATAGTAAATTTGTTGGGAATGTTGATAAAAAATGGGGGTGGAGAGGTGGAGAATTAATTTTTTTGGGGGGGTTGGAGAATTTTATTATGGATGATGGGCTTATTGTTTATAAAAGTGTGTTATGGTGGGTGATGAGAGATACCATTTCTAGATATTGTAATTAAGGGTTAATCAACTTTTGAAATTTAGTTGAGCACTATGGAGTTTAATGAACTGTGATTAGATGTGAAATAGAGCATTATGGATGAGTATGTCAACAAATTTGTGTGATTTATGTGATATTATCATCAAGACATTGAGAGATTAGATAATGTTTCAAGTGAAAGTTTGTCTTGGGATGTTGCCAATTGTGGGTTATCAATGTCTTTCATGGGTGTTTAACAAAACATAGCCTCTTGTATGAGTTAGTATGATTAGAACTAAGCATATGTGTTTTGGTTATAGTTATTACTAGGGGAGAGGCACTTAGGGGCGTGCCCTTCAATAAATTTAGTATCTTCCTACAACATTGGGAATTGGCCACCTCACTATGTACACTATGAATTAACACAATAATCCAATATAACAACAATCAAATTTGAACCAATAACCTTCTAAAATTAAAAAAACATCTAAAATAAAATAAAATAATAAAACCAAACAAACATTACACATAGTAACAAATGTAGCTTTGCACCATCCAAAACCATAACTAATTTTAAGATTTGCCCACTAATTCTTTCCTAACAGTGAATTTGCATATCGACAATCAAGTGTAATTTTCTATTAGCATTACTCACATGATAAAAACAAATAATAATAATATCATAAGGATCAAGCTGTAATTCTCTATTAGCATTACTCACATAATAAAAAAATAATATCATAAGTATCAAGTTCGTTCTTATAATTAGCCAAGATGGTTTTAGTTGAAACGTCCCACTCTAACATTACACACATAATAATATCATAAGGAAGTTCTCATCAATAGTCAAGATGGTTTTGGTTGAAACGTCCCATTCAAATTGTTGTTTATTTACTCTAGCGTTCTTCATGTTGTGTTTTAGTCTCAACTACTCCACGTCAGGACAATGTGGAAAGAGCTTATTTTTTCAATAGGAGTGGGTTAATTTTGGAGTAATTTTTTTTTTCTAGTTATTTTTTAGGTAGAGTTTTTGATTAATTTTTTGAGAATCTGGGTTGATTTAAAATGGAGTAAAATTCCTAGGAAATGATTTTGAAATGCATATAATTTTGATCCATACAAAACTCAAACTATCCCTAAAAATCTGGTCAGATTCAGGCCCATTTTTTTGCCAAAAAAAACTAGTGAGAAAAAATTGCTCCCAAATTAACCTACTCCCTCTCAAAAAGTTTTCACCGACACTAGTAAATAGCATTGGATAACGCAAGGTTTTGAAGAGGAATTGCAGCCGTTGAATGTGCTTCTAGAAGATACTTTCCCAATCCAAGTTTTGACCGACACTAGTAAATAGCATTGGATAACGCAAGGTTTTGAAGAGGAATTGCAGCCGTTGAATGTGCTTCTAGAAGGCAATTTGTTTCTACGGGCAATCCACTCAAAACTGTTGGCCGCGTAAAAGGTTTTATGTGTTTTTTTGGTACAATCGACTGACTATTACAAATCACACGTGGCAGTCTGATCCACTATAACTCAGATATTTAGTTTAGTTTTTTGGTCTGAAGACAGCGTTGAAACCTGGAAGCTCTGCATCTTTCTCTGCTTCGTTTGTCTGTAGAATGAAAACCTTCCCTTCTCTGTATATTCCTCCTCCTTTTATAGTTTTTCCTTTGAAAATCCTCTGTGTTTACTGATACTTTGATGATCGGTCGTCCATCCATAGTTTCTGCAAGCGATTATTCAGTATATCAGTCTTATAGAAGAAATACCCACTTTGGTTTCCAGAAGAAGAAAAATTATATATCAGTAATGGCTTTTTCCCTTGTATTTTCCTCTATTGTTTTATCATCCAGTGAATCGCGAAGCGCTGGTCATATGGACCACCAGACACTGCCTGTGGGATCGAGAACGCTTAGCAGGAATATTAGATTTCGGCGGTGTTTCCAGGTGAGAGCAATGCAAGCAGAGGCAGTAATATCAGAGCCTGGTCACATGGAATCGAAGAATTTGTATGAAGTACTGGAGATAAGCCCCGCGGCGACTGCAAAGGATATAAAGAGGGCTTACAGAAAGCTAGCGCGGGAGTTTCATCCGGATCAGGCGACTTCCCCTGACGGAAAAAACGAGAGCACCCAGATGTTTTTGAGGATACACAATGCGTATGTGACTCTTTTGGATCCACATGACCGCGCTCAATATGACCGCCAGCTTTGGGGTCAAGTACGGGGCTTAGCTGGCCAGACGTGGAGTAAAGCGACCAATGGACGAGCTCCTGCATATGGATATTGTGGTCATATGGGGCTAAGTTGGGAAACAGATCAATGCTGGTGATCTTAGTCCATAATATGATCTCCATTCCACCATGTACATACATTATTTTAATGGAAGAGATTATGTACATATGTGAAATTTGTACCCCCTATGCTTTTTATACTCTTTTAATATTTTAACACATAATATTAAAAAATAATGTATGTACATGGTGGAATGTATATATATTTTTGTAGTTGTGTACAAAATCCCAACTTTCCCCACATGACCAGAACATGTACACATGGGAACTCGTCCATTGGTAGCTTTATTCTAAGTTTGGCAACAAAACCCAGCACTTGACCCAAAAGCTAGCGGTCATATTAAGTGGGGGCATATGGATCCAAAAGAGTCACATACGCATTGTGTATTCTCAAAAAAATCTGGGTGCTCTCGTTTTTGGCTCAGGTGAAGTCGCCTGATCCGGATGAAACTCCCACATACATTATTTTAATACATAAATTCTTTGAATAGTACAGTTTGTTATATTAGTAATGCAATTTGTCATTAGACAAGATTACGGGAGTAGCTTCATAATCATAACATCTTTTTCACTTTCTTAGAATTAATGATGGTGGGCTATCTTATAATGGAAGAGATCATGTTTTTAAAGAAAAAATGGTTTTATTTCAATGCATCCATTTCACTGTGTGTCATAAACATCATTTGCATTAGAACTATTTATTACACAAATTACACACAATATTACATGTATATATAGTTGGAATTCGATCCAACTATTTCCAAACACAGAAATAGTTGTTGAGAGAATTTTTCAATAACCTTCAATAAATCTCCAATCAATTCCTAAACTCAACACATAACATTAAGAGAAGCATTATCTCTAACGCCTCTTTTTAATGTTTACATTAGAACTTACAACAGAGAAACCATAAATTACAAAGCTTAACTTTGTCTTTGTTTGATCAAGTCTTCATCAACACTCCTACCCACTGTGAAATCCCCTGGTTACGCTCTTTCTTCTCCACAACTTTGAGCTTCCCTTTCAACTCATTTAAGATAACAACGCTTCTGACCATCATTGACGAATTTGTAGAATTGATGCTTCTTGACCTCCCGAAGGACAATATCGATATTGAATTATCCTATGGATACACTACCATCTGTGGAATTCTCCCGAAGAGCAAATTTCAACAGTTATATAGGATAACGATCTAATTATTGGATATTTTCAACAGTCAATCATACAACTGACCTTCTTTAAACACATCTACAACAATATACATAAGGATAACCTGTAACTAACAATCTTGAAGCACATAAGTACAACAAGTACACCAACATATAGCAGACTATATGCATAACCAAACCGGTGATGAGTTCTCATGGCACCAAAGTACGTTAAGAACCACCAATTTAGATCATGATACTCTGTCGTTTAATTGGTTCTGCACATCTAAATACAATTTTACATACAAAATAAATATAACATACATAAGTTCAAACACAACATTCCACTCATGCACCAACAAATTTTTGAGCACCATACAGAGAAAAATGTCTACGCCAAAGTCCCATCTTCAGCTATAGCCATTTCGAATTTGAACCAACAATAGAATATTTGAATCTTACAATTTCCACACCTTCGTTGCCTCTAGATTGAATGGACCAAATCAACAACTGGAAATAACGTTTCAAGAGCTATCTACTCTCCAATGTTGGCACTGTGTAGCAAGTCTGCACCTTGGCTCTTCAAATCTTGTCACAAATTTAATTGCCCTGGAGATCGTAGCTGCGGATCATAAAAAAAATGTCATTGTTGCAAATGATCTGTGTGTAGTTGACTTTGAGAATTTCACCACACTAATTGGGAACAATCAATTTGGTCACACTTATGCACATAGGCATGAACACGACTTCAGATCCCAATTAACTTAGTTATACACACAGACGCGGATCTACACTTGGGATACAGATGCAAGTCAGGTAGTGCTTCTCTTCCATACAACAAAATTAATACTCACAGACACACGAAAACAATCAATTTACAACACTAAAATCGACAACTACAACATTCACATTTTCACACATATTTACAGAGAATCAACTCCAATGGCTATTGTATTTTCCTGGGCACACTCCCGTGAAGGATTAAGCTCAGCCATGCTCTGATACCATATTAAAATTTGTGAGAGCTGACATTGCACAAATTACACACACAAAATAATATACGTATTACACAAATTACATACAATATTACACGTAAATATAGTTGGAATCAGATCCAACTATCTCCAAACATAGAGATAGTTGTTGAGAGAATCTCTCAACAACTTTCAACAAATATCCAACCAATTCCTAAACTCAGCACACAACATTAATGGAAGCATTATCTCTAACACCATTAACATTATTAGTTCATACCAGGATTATTGTTTCCTATTCAAAGTCAAATTAAATTAGTTCGATCTTTTGCAATAAATTCGTTGCATTTATTCAATGTTTTATAAAATTCTATTCATTAGAATTATTTTTTATTTAAAATATTTTTATCACTTTTTGAATTTCTAAATTTAGATCTACTATTGTTTAAGATTAATGAGACTAATTATCTATTGGTGGAGGGGTATATTTTGGTGTTGTTTAAACATTCTATGTTTTGGTATTTTTTGTTGGAATTCGACGATATAAATTAGGGCGAAATCAAATTTTTTGTTGTTTAAATTGCATTTTTGAATGCATTAATGGATTTAGCGTGTTGAAAAACCCCAGGGACACTTGGATTATACATACTTAACCATTCTAATATATAGATCCAACAATTTTTCGTTGGATTTAAGGCAAAATTAAATGAATAATATCCCTGGAAAAGAGCCAAAACATGGAACGTTTAGACTACGACATATATTTTTGTTATATTTGTTAGAGTTTAAACCTAATTTTAAAAACAAAATATATTAAATTATTCAATTAGTGGAAAGAATTATAATATAACTTTCTCTAACACTAGAGTAAGAGTTTAATTTATTACAAGAGTTATAATTATTACATTGCAGGTCATTTCCACTTGTTGACATGATAGTTATACAATCTTGGCACCATCATATAGATCTGCAACGCTTGCACCATCTTTGAACAAATATGGTTGACCCAATCCCTATTATCACCGCACAGTCTTAGTTAATTCTGCACCACTTGTTGACATGATCACTGCAGATTCTTAGCACTGTCTTAGATATGTAGATTTGCACTGCCTTGAATCGTCTTAGATCAACATCTTCTTCACACAAATATGGTTGACACAATCTTGTGATCATTACACAATCTTAGTTAATTCTGCACCGTCTTTGATCTACACTGCCTTCGCACCATGGTTATTATGCTTTGTCTTAGATCTACAAGCTGCCTTCGCACCATGGTTATACTCCTTACTACATGAAAAATGTTAATCTTGTTGATAAATCATGGAGCATGATAAGCGTTGATGTTGCTCAACAATGAAGGGTTTAAAGGAATGGCAAGCCATCTTAGGAGGCATTGATTTGGTCTTGTTTGCAATGTTAATCCTATAACAATGTGGTAATACCCACATGGGAAATTGTGGTTGGTACAAAGTAAATTGTTTAAAAGGTACAAATTTATTAAGCATTGATATATTAGAGCCGATATGATAGAAAATATTTTAAATAACTAGATATTGTACATGACCGCGTTCAATAATATGCATTTCCACTTATTGTTTGCTCAAGGCTATTGCAACACCCCTTCCCGTCCCAACGTCGAAACTTTTGTTCTAGGAACAAATACATATGTACACTATCAAGAAAGTAGGAACAATAGCTTTTGTATGAATATAAATCCTATGAAACTGCAAGGAGAACACCTTTTACCAAATATTTTTATGGAACCCCCCCAATTTTTTTTTATACCTTATATGTTTATAGTGGAGGTGTTTAGCAGAGGCGGGCGAACATAGGTTTTTGCAAAGGTTTTAACACTAGTGCACCTAAGCCGACAATGCACACCGGTGTGCCGAAGTCGACCATGCACACTGGTGCTCTCACAAACCATAATGCCCTGATGCTTAACAAATAAAGCACACTAATAACCGCTATTAATATAAAATACTAAAATATTGTCAATGCTCCCTCAATGACAAAGTGCATCAATGCTCCCATGATAACAAAGCACACCAGTGCTCCCCTAATAACAAAGCACACATTTTCTCTCCCCAATAACAAACCCCATTGGTGTTTCCCCAATAACAAAGCGCACCGGTTCTCATATAACAAATGCACCAGAAAAAAACGCATTGGTGCGTTCTGGAAAAAAAACGCACTAGTGTGTTCTAGTAAAAAAACGCACTAGTGCATATTACTTATGAGCACACTGTTAAAGGGTAAAATTAAAAAAAACATACCAAATCGAATTAATGTGTCGAAATATACAACCAAAAAATGAGAAACATTTTTTATTTTCAAAATGTATGTGTTTATAAATGAAAAACCTAATCATTGTTTTATTATTTTGGCAAAAATTAGAGGAGAGACTTGTGCAATCGAGATTTACAAGCAAGTCTTTGGAGTGGGTAGATTATTTTGAAGAACCAAATTTACATAACTATTTGTAGAGGAGAAATTTCAGGTATGTGATTTTATTATAGTTATTATTTCAATCTTTCCCTTATTTGATTCAATCATATTTCAATGCATTATAAAAAATAAAATAAAAGAGTTTCACATTTACATTTAGTATTGGGAGTCCTAGCTTCCTGGTTGGTTCTCTTAGTTTTCCTGTTATATTTCAAAAGTATATTTTTTCTTTAAGAAATATATTTGTATAGGGTTTCTTTGCTTGTATAAGGGACATTTGTTATTTGTTGCAATGGGATCACTCATTGCATTAGATCTGAAACCATGTTGCTGTAAGTTTTCTTTTAAAAAAATGCTTTTGCGATTCGCAGTGCGCACTATATAGGAATAGCACACCGATGCACATTTTCATGTCAACAATATCGATTCTTTAAATTTGACCATGCACACTAGTGCTCATAAGTTGACCATGCGTACTGGTGCTCTTTCCAACAACAAAGCACACAAGTGCTCAAAAACATAACGGCCTGGTGCTTCCAATAACCGCTATTAATATAAAATACTAAAACATAGTTTTTTTTTATTTTATAAGAACTAAAATGCATCATGGTGCTCCCCAATAACAAAGCGCATCGGTGCTCCCCCAATAAAAAAACACATTGGTGCTCATGTTCTTGTCAACAACACCGTGGCGTTTAAAATAAAAATAACTTTGTTCACATGTTCAAAAGTGCATAATAAATAGTAATGGTGCACCATAGATTCTATTAATTAATAGAGCATCGATGCTTCTATTAATTTAGAGAGCAATGATGCTTTTATTAATCTTATTTTGTAAAACAAATTCACAGTTTTTATATTTGATGATTTCTGTCTTTTTTTGATATAATATAGCTGATAGAAGTTCAAGGAAAACAACTTATTATAGTCAGTGCAATGGTAGCTCATCTCAACAAGAGAAAAATACAAGTTCTTTAAGTTGTATTAAAAATTTAATATCTTTGAATTATTTGTAGGTTTAAATTAATGATGTCTGTTGGTTAAGGCATGTCATGGAAATTCCAAGAGACAAATGAGGAAAAAACTAATACATGTTGGCAGGGATGTCCAAAAAAGTGTACAATGAGATGATAAAAGAAATGAACACAATTGCATCGTATGAGTCATTCCAACAATTACAATGTGCATAAGAGGTATGTAATCATTCATTTTTTCTTTTATGTACATCGAGTTTAATTATCACATGAAATACTAATTTTCAATTGTTTTGTTGTAGAAAATAAAAAAAATGAAACCCATTCAGTGCATAAGACATGACAACGAGGAATAAAAGGGTTTATCACACAGTTTGTGAGGACTTACTTTTTTTTATCTTACTTAAAATTTCATCTTTGTTATGATATTTGTATTTAAATAATTAGTTTACACTCATCCATAGATGTCTTCTAATAGGTGCTAACATACAAAGAAGAGCCAACTGAAGAATTGATAGACATTAGGTTAATTATGGGTTGTGAGTATATGTTGAAGTATCAAGGTTTAATTGAACAATTTCTAAGTAGCTATGTTGTTTAACTTCCCTTGTTTTATAATTAATGTAACAACAAGAAACCTTTATATTAATTATATCAACTATGCTTTGTCATGACATATTAAACATGCAGGAAACAAAGTATGGAGTGCATCCAACATAAGAGATTTTGAGAGACAAAATGAAGCATGGCTTCAAAATAATGTGTATTGTTTATGAAATAGTCGCTGCTATGGTACACTTTTTTATTACACAATCATGTATATTCTACTATATATATAAATGTAGATATACTTATTACAATTTATTTCTATGTTTGTAGATGGAGCATGAAGAGATGGAACATAAAAAAAACAAGCCGATCAAGAAAAAATTAAGTTAAATAACCAAAATACAATATCGCTTACAAGTGATGAAGAAATGAGGCATGCACGCAGCTCGAGCGACGATAGGAGTTCAAGCGATGTTGAATGACAATCAATATAATTGAATGTTACTGTAAGTTGTATGTTTTGGAATATTTGTCTGTGAAAATCAATGATTTTGTTTAATGCACTTGACGTATTGTCTCAATTGCACTAGGACATATCATTGATGAGTGTAACAATCACATATTGGTTGCATTTTGATTATTGTGGACCTTTGCGTTGTCCCATTTTGTATGATGATGGGTCACTTATTGATAATAAAATGGGTTTCTTATTTTATTGCATTGTAAAATGTTGTGTTGATGATTAATTAATATTTGAATGATTTACATTGTTACAAATAATAGAGGTGTAATCCATTGAACAACGCATTAATGAAATCATTATATCAAAACACAATGACAAAAATATAAAAATAAATATTATTATAACAAATATTTGATTTTGAAATGATTGATTGAAAATTTGTAAAAAAAATAATAATTAAAATGTATAAATTTCGTTGCGCTGCATTATTTTGAACTCACCAAATGGTGCGTTTTTATGAGTTATACGCACTGGTGTTAAAAATTGTGAGAAAACAACGTTGCTTTAAATAACATAATGTACGAATATATTTGTATCATTTCAAAATATTTCGATGCGCATAATTACAATACACACTATTACATGCATAAACACAAAAATCATCAGCGCTTTTCATTTATGTGTGCACACCGATGCTTCTCATTTATGTGTACGCACCGACGTTTCTCATTTATGTGTGTGCACTGGTGCTTATTATTTATGTGTGCACACTGGTGCTCATCATTTATGTGTGTGCACTGGTGCTTATTATTTATGTGTGCACACCGGTGCTCATCATTTATGTGTGTGCACTAGTGCTTCTCATTTATGTATGCAGACCGGTACCAGTGCTTTCCATTTATGTTTGCACACCAGTTTGTTTTAACACTAAAAACACTGGAAAAAAAACCTCCACTACAATCTCCGCCCACCCAATTTTTTTTAGTTGTATGGAACATCTATTAAAACCTCCTCTAAAACCTCTGCAACCAATAGAGGAGGTTGTATCGAAGGGTTTTTTTTTTTAAATTTTGCCAAATTTTATAACACTAAAAACCTGCACTAGAAGGTGTTCTCCTTGTAATGTAAGGGCCTATCAAAGCCCCCTTTATCTGTGAAGCATACTCTTTCACTATAATGTCCAACCTATTCCAAATGCATACATAATAAATAAGGACTGGAGTACCCTTTGTAAATAAAAATTCACATTATTGATTCACATGCTTGTGAAGTTGTGTAAAGAAAGCCTTGCATTGAGGGAGAGAGCCAAGGTGATACCACTCTCCTTTGATATTTCTATTCATTGGCGAGGTAGCTACTTTTTCATGAACTGAGCATGAGATATGGTTCCTTCTGATGAAGTTATAATCTCTTCCAAACTTAAACTAGCTAGATTTTGAGGGAGGATTACACTGACTTATTTGCAAGGTGTGGGGCACTGACAACAACATTAGCTAGGTTTGCATTACATTGGGGAGGTTAGCAGATTAGCTATTAGCTAGATTAGTCTTACACACACTGACAACAAATAAGACATGTACTTTTGTATAACTTTCTTAAGATAACTAAAACATTCTTGTTTACCTAAAGATGAATAAAGATCCAAATCCCCTGTTAAGCATAACATTTTTACTTTGATAGTTTGTTAAGAGAAATCAATTAGAAAGAAAAAATATCGTTAGCTACCAACATACATATCCAAACATATTTCTTTTAACCCTTTCGATGTAGTCCCTTGAATAGGATTAAGCTAGTGGTTAAAATGATGAAATCAAGACTCTTTGATTTCCCTAACACATCAATATTTATCACTCTTGTGTGTTAAACTCTTTCTAGACTTTGAATCAAATACTTCACAAAACCATACAATAGTTCCTGCAATAAGAAAATTGAGATACTCTTGATCATTAAGAAATCAATGCTTTATCATTGAGTGTTATTAAAGGAGGTTGGTAGTTATACACTGGAATAACTATAGATTCCTCTTGTAAAAGACCTCTTGCAACATGGATCATCTAAAGGTTGAAAATAATCGAAGATCCTGAAACTGACAATATGGTGAACTCTGTTACCCAATGAATATTTACAACATTAATGTCATTGGTCTTTTCAATGTAGGCAATGACCTCAAATTATGCTAGCCTATACCAGTACCGGAAGGGATATTTCATACTAGTTGGCATTAACACCTCTAGACATAATACGAAGGATGGCTACTTCTATGTTGGGTGAGGAACGAGCAGGTGGGTTGCAAGGATTTCTTATCCTCCCACATAGAAACACTCTAATGATAAGAAATTGCCAATTCTCCCACACATAAGAACCATGTTGAGAACTAAAAGGATTCAATCAATTCATATCAGTCCTTGTCCTCCTCTTTCTATTCCCATTAGAGAGCAAGAGGCACACTAGTAAGAATTACTACAAGCACCCCTTCTCACAGAGATGTACATGGGTGAGTCACTTCTGGGTTTACCGTAGACCAAAATCAAAACCACCAGCATACAACCACTAAGCATTTAATGAAAGCTAGCAGTAACTAGTACAAATCCCCAATGTGATAGCCTTAATGATCCCAGAGTTAGCATTAGGTGTTTAGTCAAATGCAAAAAAGAGATCGTATGAGAAAGCTACGACTGAAACTGTAGAGGTATATTTTCGGCACCAATTTACTTTAAGAGGGAATAACTCATTTCTTAGAGGTCCGTTTGGGGAACATGACCAGTCTGTGGAAAGCCCATGAACCATAGAAGACAACCATGGAACCATATTTGGGATCTAGGTATGTAAAAATGTGCAGGAAGATAAATAAGACACATGTAGCATACATGGGTAACATGGGGAAACAATCTAAAATTTTGAAGACCATATCTTTCAGCTTGGAGCTCAGATTTGAGCAAATGAATAGTCCTTGAAACGTTCTTGAGGAGGGGAAGCCATCTGTCAACCCAAAATTTGGATTAATGTATTTTTATTTTTCATAATGTGAAATGAAGAATGACCTGTAATCTAATTAATAAATATTTTGCAATATGCCTAATTCTAATAACAATTATTTCATGCACATTCTTGTAGAATTAGAGGTACAAGAAAGTAGACTTTAGTTCCTATATGAGAACTAGAGATATGGAGGATGCATAAGGGTCTTAAAACCATGAGGAGAATAATTGAGGTCTGCATGTCAGCATGGAAAATGCTGAGACAAAGTCTAATGGAAGAAGAAATAGAAAAGATCATGTAACTATGAGAAGCCTGCAAAGAGAAGTGAAGAGCTATAGGGACGATAATGAAAAGATCATGAAAGCTTAGGAGGGGATACTTCCAAGCCTGGATATGTTGTAGAAGCAAATAAACAAATATTTTGGCACAAAGAAATAAGATAGCGCAAGGAGAGTTGAAGTATCTAATCTCATGATATGAGGGTGATCATGGAGGATTTAGACAATCAAGGAGTGTTAGTAGGCATTGGTATCATCATACCCCAATGAACTCAACCAAAAGATCATATGCACATTCAAGGTAGAGAAGTAGTCCAAGTATGTCTACTTTTATACATCAAAGGAGGAGACATGGGTTAGACATATTGCAAGGGGAGCTCAGAAAGATCAAGTCACCATATTTTGATGGAGATAATAGGAAGGGAGAAGATGCAGAATCATGGTTGTTGGGAATGAGGAAATATTTCAAGTTGCATGATTAATCATCAAATGTAGAAGCCATAATTGCAGCCTACCATCTTCAAGGAACCGAATCTATGTGGTGGGACCAACTTAAACATGTTAAGCACCTTGATGAGAAGAGAATTTATTGGAAGCAATTCAAGAAATATTTCCAGCAACGATACTTGTCAGAGAAATATTATGACGATAATATTTAAGATTTCTTTGAACTCAAACTTGGGAACATGACCATAGATGAATATGATATGGAATTCTTGGAAGTTCTCAGGTATGTGAGCTTCATCAAGGATGAGAAGGTCAAAATTCAAAGGTTCCTAAGTGGATTTCCATCCTTCTACAAGGATAAAATTTGGTTTAATGAGCCTAGGAATTTGAAAAAATCCATATGAAAGGATAAGTATTTATATGAGCATAAAAAATGAAGGAAAACTTTACAAAAGTCATGGGATGAAAAGAAAAAAGGTAAGATGGATCAAAGGAAGAAATAATTCAAGCCACCTTTCATTAGGAATAGATCTCAAGAATATCAACAAGGGAAACCATATCAAGGTAATCAAAAAATGATAGATTCCTTGGGAAAGAGGCCAAGACAGTAGCCCATAAAGTATTTTGGATGTGAAGGAGATCACATGTATAAATATTGTCCTCACCGAGGAGATAATATGAGGATTGTGCATAGCATCAAGAAGGAGGAGACAATAGATGACATGAGCGGAAGCATGCCAAGGATTTATGCATCCTTGGACAATACACAAGAAGAATATCAATCCCACATGATTGAAGTGGAAGGTAAGATTGATAATCATCCCATGGATATTTTGATTGATTATGGAGCTAGTCATAGCTATATAGATCCAAATCTATTTGAAATATTTAAATTGAAGAAATGTAAGCATGGAAATTTTTGGTTAGTTTAGGTAGAAACTGAAACCAATAGAAAAATTAATGAGATTGTTAAAGATTTCACAATAAACATGAATCTAATTAACACTAAGGTAGATTTGAACATCATACCGCTTGGATCTTATGACTGCCTGATTGGGTATGGATTGGATAGAAAAACACCGTGTTTTCTTATATTATTATAACAAGGATTTCACATGTCTTGATGAGGAAGGGAATTCAAGGACAATGCAAGGTATTCCAAGTCCTATATCCGTCTGATAGATTTCAACGTTGCAACTGAAAAGAAGTTTTAGAAAAGGGTGCTAGATATATGCAACCCATATGGAAGCGCCAATAAAGGATAAAGAGCCAAGTCTTGAAGATTATCCAGTATTGAAAGAGTATGAGGATGTATTTGGGGAGTTTCCAGGATCACCACCAAAGAGAGACATTGATTTCTCTATTGACTTAATTCTTGGAGTTTCCCCAGTTTCCAAAACTCCCTATAGAATGAGCACACCAGAAATGAAGGAATTGCAAATGCAACTAGAAGAGTTTTTGAAGAAGGGGTACATACGCCCAAGTGTTTATCCTTGGGGTGCTCCGGTTCTTATTGTTAAGAAAAAATATGGAACGTTGAGGTTGTGTATTTACTTGAGAAAATTGAACAAAGTTACAATCTAGAACAAATATCCTTTGCCAAGGATTGATGATCATTTTGATCAGTTGAAAGGAGAAAAAATATTTTCCAAGATTGACTTGAGATCGGGTTATCATCAAGTGAGGATCATAGAAGAAGATACTAGAAAAATGTTTTTTCAAACAAGGTATGGACACTATGAATTTGTAGTGGTGCCCTTTGTGTTGACAAATGGGCCCGCTACATTTATGTGTCTAATGAATGGGGTGTTTAGAGATTTCCTGGACAAGTTTTTGATTATATTCTTGGATAATATTTTTACCTATTCCAAGACAGAGGAGGATCATGAGAAACATTTGAGGATAGTGTTGCAAGTGTTGAGAGAGGACCAATTGTATGTCAAGTTGAGTAAATGCAATTTTTTTCAAAATTAGATCCATTATTTGAGTCACATTGTTTCTGAAGATGGCATAGCATTGGATCCATAAAAGATTGAAACAATTAGAATTTGGTCAACGTTAACAAACATTTCAGATGTTATATCATTTATGGGTCTAGCTGGTTATTACATGATATTCATTGTGGGATTCTCCAATATTGCACACCCAATAACATCTTTGCAAAAGAAAGGAGTGAAGTTTGATTGGAGTGCTAAGTGTGAAGAAAATTTCTAGCACATAAAGGATTTTCTAACTAGTGCACCTATTTTAAAAGTAGTTGATCTAGTCGAGGATTTAGTTGTACACAAAGATGCATGCAAGGAAGGGATCTGTGGAGTCCTTACACAAGATAGACATGAGATTTGTTATGAGTCCAGAAAATTGAAGGAGCATGAAATATTATATGCAACACATGACTTAGAGTTGGAAGCCATAGTACATGCTTTAAGAATGTGGATGCATTATCTTATGGGTAGAAAATTTTAATTGAGAATAGACCACAGTGGTATGAAATGCTTGTTTGAACAACCAACACCGAATTCCAGGAAAACTAGATGGTTATAATTTCTTAGTGAATATGACTTTGGCATCAAGAACATAAAGGGAAAAGAGAACAAGGTGGCTGATGTACTCAACATAAGGGTGCATAAAATGCATGCTACAACCATTAGTATGCACATGACAAATTTAAAATATATAATTCTATAGGATGTAACAACATACCAACATTATGTGCAAGTTAAAAAAAGTCTACAACAGAATAATGTACAACAAAAATATAAGGATTACAATCTAGAAGAGGATGAAATCCTCTTATTTTGGAACAAAGTTTATGTTCTCAACTCTTGGGAATTGATAAATTCCGTTTTAAAGGAGATGCACAATGTGCAATATGCCAGACATTCAGGATACCGTAAAAATATTACAGTGGTACGAGGCCAATATTTTCGGCTTGGTATGAAGAGATATGTCACTGATTATTTGTCTAGATGCATGGAATGTTAGAAGGTAAAGGGTGAGCACAAACATCCAGCGAGATTGATGCAACCATTTCCCATTCTTGAATGGAAATGGAAATTGATTACTATCAATTTCAATACCAAATTTCCTAGGAGAACAAGGAAACATGATTCGATCATGGTAGTGGTGGACAAGATTACAAAGGTTGCACATTTCATTACGGTAAAAGTAACTCATATGGCATCCAATATTGCATAAATTTATATGAAATAATTTTTTAGCTACATGGTGTGCCTAAGGAAATAGTGTCGGACCGAGATCCCAAGTTCACTTCCAATTTTTAGAAGGTTTTTTTTTAAAGGATTTAGGACAAATATGAATTTCAGTACAACATATCACCCAAAGTCTAATGGAAAGACATATAGGATTAAACAAATAATTGAAGATATGTTGAGAATGCATGTAATGGACAAGCCTTCTAGGCGGGATGATTGTATCAATTTAATTGAGTTTGATTACAATAATGGGTATCAAGAATCATTGAAGATGAGTCCATTTGAGGCATTGTATGGCCGAAAATGCAACACACCAGTAAGTTAGGATAACCGAACAAACAAAGCCATGATTGAGCCAGAATTTTTACAGGAAATGGAAGAATATATGGTAAAGATCAGATGGGATTTGAAAATTGCACAAGATATGCAGAAGTGATATCTCGATAAAATAAGGACACATAGAGAATTCAAAGTGGGAGATCATGTGTTTTTAAAAGTTAAATCCAAGATAAGCTCGCTGAAATTGGGAAGTTTCCCAAATTTAGTGGTGAGACACTATGGGTTGTTTGAAATTCTATAAAGGATTGGTCCAGTTGCATGCATGCTAGCATTACCTGGATCCATGAGAATCCATAATGTGTTCCATGTATCTTTATTAAAAAATTATGTGCCTGATATTAATCATGTGATTGATTGGAATGTGATTCAGGTAGAACATGAAGGGGACTTCCAAGTGGAACTAGTGCACATCCTAGATTGGAAATTTAAAGTTCTCAAGACCAAATCCATCAGATTGGTAAAGGTTCAATGGACCTGCTATGGTCTTGAAGACACTATGTGGGAGCATGAGGAAGCCATGCATGAAGCATACTGATCTAAAAATGAAGAAGACTTGATAAACTTGATTAAATTAAATTGCAAGTGAAATGTTATGTGTTTTAAAGGAACCGGATCAATTTGCAACACATAAAAAATGATTACTTATGTAGAAATAAACATAGACAGCAGCATAACTCATTGAACATCAGACATAAACACAACAACTTGATAAAGGAGTTCACCCCACTCCGGGCTACATCTCCTGGTCCAGCCTCCAAATGGATCTTTTATATTAAATTGCTCAAATTTCTTAAAAAGAAGTCTTACAGTGCTCAAATCAACAAAATGATTGCTCCAATGGCTCCGCAGCATCCCAAAACCCCTGTCTAGGCTCTGACGACACCTGAAACGGTCGAAAAATGAAGAAGATAGCCTCCTTGAAGTTCTCCCCTTCAACTATGTTGTCTCTGGTTCTACACTTTGCACCCTTGTTCTCCAAACCCGACACACACGCTCATTTAAGCGGAAAAACCAAGACCCGTATGCAACCGCGCACCGGTCCAAACCGTAGAACGGTTAGGGCGCCTCCAGCCCCCAACCGCCTCGGCACTGGGTCACATGGCCACAGAACCAAAGGCTCAGCATAAAAGGAGTTTAACCGTTTGAAAATGGTGTAAACGGATTAACTCCCGCGCGAATACAAAACGTATTATCCCTGCGCATATCAAACTCGTGGTAAAGGTTCAAACCCCCGCGCGCATGTTTTAACATACATATAATATATATGTAATACATTGCAATGCAATGTATTGTATTACAATACAATTCGCACCAATCGACAACATAATACAATGGATATATATAATAAACGATGGGTCAGGGCGGGGCCCCGACCCGCCCCCTTTTCAACATAATACAACTCACACATATAAATGTTTATGTGTTGACATACGAAACAAGTAATAAGGGTCGGCCCCATTGGCTAGCGGAGTATTGTTAAGTCTTTGCATAGAGGGGGAGGTCCCAGGGTCGAACCCCGCAGACTCCCAAAACATTTTATACAAATCAACCATCCACATAAACCAACAGGATAGTGACACGTGGCGCCAATGGGTTGGGCCACGTGTTCAAACTCTATTCGCTGCCAATGACACGTGTCGATACCCCATTGGGCAACCACCATCAAATAGAAATACGCCACATCATCCAATTGCCACGTCAGCAAGATGGTACGACCCTCCACGTGGACGTACGGATTGTACGGACAGGTACAGTCAGTATCCCAAATTTTTCCTGTTTGACTTGGTGGTCAAATCGCGATATCTCCTCCATACGGCGAAAATAAATATACCGCCGGAATCAGGAAAACGAGACGG
>SNQJ01S0030886.1:112623-131404 GCA_010110895.2 Picea sitchensis
GCAACCACCATCAAATAGAAATACGCCACGTCATCCAATTGCCACATCAGCAAGATGGTACGGCCCTCCACGTGGCCGTACGGATTGTACGGACAGGTATAGTCAGCATCCCAAATTTTTCCTGTTTGACTTGGCGGTCAAATCGCGATATCTCCTCCATACGGACTTCGTTCGCGAAAATAAATATACCGTCGGAATCAAGAAAACGAGACGGACGCAATGGCATTGTTTTCGTCTCAATCCGAGCACTTTGAAAATTGAGCAAATTTTGATCCCCTGATCACATACCCGCAAATATTTACAAATTTTGAAGAGAACTAAATGTAAATTTGTACATAAGCGAATGAAGACTCCATTTTTGTAGCTAGAATTCTCAGAGTCACAACTCTAGGATTTCTTGTCCAACTGATGTGCAAGTTGAGGGGAAAAGAGGGTTGTTGCTTGGAATTTTTTCATGAGTTATTAAGTGGAGGAATTATCAAATTATTTTGATGTATCATTTATATATGTCAATGTGTAAATTGTATGGTGATGTGCACTAAGGACAATGCAATTTGTAGGGGGAGGGAACTGTAACATCCCCATTTTCAAACCCCAAACTAGAGATGTATATTGTAAAGGTAATGTATGTTTGAGGGACAAGCGATGTAATATGTAAATGATGTATATTGAAATATAATAAATAAAATGTATCACCAGTTGCAGATGGACATAGATGGAGATTTGGGGGTTTAGTTTCCTTAAGAGAGGGAAGGGGTCCAATCGGGAAATTTTACCCATGCCTATTAAACCCACACTCTTTTCTTTCTAAGTTATCCTTACCAAGAACCTTCCATTTTTTGATGGAGTGTTTCCAAATCCATTCATTGCATTCATGTAAGAGGGTGGGTGTGAGAAGTCACATCCCATATTTATTGAGAGAATGGGAGTACAATCATCTTTGGGAAGAGTGTAAGTCAAACAAGAAAGAGAAAGAGAGGAAATTCATATGGGTAGAGGGAATATAATTAGACATTCACATTTTTGCATGGAGAGAGGTTTTTACATGGATATTTTTGGACAACAAGAGAGTTCTGAGTGTTGAATATTGAAGGAATCCATAGTGGGCGTATATGATAGCTATTTGGAGCTATAATTTAATGGGAAGAGAGATTGCGGGCTAGTGAGAAACATTATATTGGAAAATTTTCAAGAGAATTAAGATTTTTTTGTTGTGTGAATTCCTGTTACAATTGTAGAATTATTAATGTACCAACATAGATGTTTTATGTCCAACCGATGATGGAACACCTCAAGGGGAGTGGGAAGACCTGAGGGAATGTGGGAAGGAATGAGGGACTATGAGTAGTGAAGGGGGATCTCGTCCCTGGGTTGTGCAAATTATGGGGAAGAGAGTTGGTGGACTGGAATTAGTTGTGGGGATTGAGTGTTGAGAGAGAGACTTAAGCCAACCTTAGGTACCACCATCTCTTGTGGATTCATAGCCCCAACTTGGGGGTGGCTTGTTGTTGAAAACTGGAACAAAAAGTCTATGATTGGGAGGAACATCTGTCCTCTGCAACGGGTTGCATATTTCACAAGATAAATGTTCTTATTTGTTGTGTTTATTTATGTTAAATGATGATATAGTTGTTGCACTTTTTACTCTGATTTATCTTAGTTAGTGTTTCTTTTCGTGAGTAGAATGATGCATTCAAATCTCTATTTTTTGTGGTTGAATGATGTTGTATGCATTTAGTTGTTTCTATGCATAGTTAAGCAATTGCATTTACATTTTTAATTAGCATGTACCATTGTATAAGCTTGAAGGTCATGATGTGTGTGTTATTTCCGCATTTAGAATTGGTATCAGAAAGTTTTATTAGTCATTTTTAGCAGTAGTGTGCTCTAGCTTGGGGATGGGTGCATTACACATGTTATACCATTCAATTTGGTTTATTCGTTTAAAGTAATTTGAAATCACCCTTTGTTCCAATTGTTGTTACAAATTTTCACTACTAGGGACAATGTTTCATTCACTCATTACATTTCCTAGTTGATTCATAGTTGTGGGCTTGATTCAAATTTGTTTATTCATTTAGTCAGGTTATTCCAAGAAGGGTATAGAATAAATACAAAACTGAAGAATTTAAGGTTGCATGTTTAGTACATCGGGTTTGAGTTCATTATTTATGAACCATCATAGAAACCAATATTGAGCAACATATTCATTATATTATTTTGACTTGTAGGGGAAGTTTTTCATGCATTCATTGCATTTACAATTTGATTCATAGTTGTTAGCTTGACTCAAATATGCTTATTAATTTAATTTGATTATTTCAAAAAGGACATGGAGTGATCAATAGAAAAGAGGTGGTTGTTTTTATTAGATCTCAGTAGATTTAGGAAATAGATTTTCCATTTGCAAACATGTGGGGAAAAAACCAAAGGAATTGCATCCACCAATAGCTAATGAGTCAGATCCATATCCATTTATTGGAAACACAACACCAGTTATGGGTGGAAATTATAGGGGTGGAGTTCATTGTAATTCGAAGACTCATTTCCTACCTTTTTCAACCATGGGTGCTCTGAGAAGGGTTTTTGGATACCCACTTTCCAGTACAAGACTCACATTGCTTTCCTTCATCGACCTGGGAATAAATTAACAAAAATAATTTGATCATTAATAATTATTATGTCACAATTTTGGCATTAACTTGATGCAAAACACGTCTCCTACAACACTAAAAAGATGTTAATATGACACAAAAGGAATAAAATGTTGCAATATTGATACTAACACCATACATGATTGATGTAATAAGACACTAATATGACTCAAAAAATTTAGAATAATGATGGCACATATGTGATGCTAACACAATGCAATAATGTTGTAAAACAATGCTAATAAGACACAAATATGAAATAAAAGGATAAAACGTTTGGTATTTTGAAGCTATCATGACTCTAGTACAATGCATATACAACACAAGCATGACACTCCATATGAAATATTGATGCTAATATAATGCTACATGCACACATTTGACACAAAGACTTACAAATGTATGTATCTAGTCTTACAACTCCTTTGTAATCACCAACTATTCCTAAAGCATTCTAAATATGCAACATGTGGATAAGTTTTACAACTCATTTGCAATAACTAGATATTCTTAAGGCATTCTAAATGTGTTTTTGATGCTTCATAAGTAGAATATTTGGGACACGTTGTTAGTGGGGTAGGTGTGCATGTTGATCCTAAGAAAATTGAGGCGATGAAATACTAGCCTCATCCCAAGACCCTCAAAATTTTGTACAAATTTCTTGGCCTCACATGTTACTTTAGGAAGTTTGTCCAAAAAAATGGTAAGTTGTTGCTCCTCTCACCACCCTACTCAAAAAGAGTGCCTTCAGTTGGAATGAACTAGCTAAATAGGCTTTTAGGCTTTAAAATATGCTATGTCTGCCACACCAATCCTGATCCAGGTGGATATCGGTGGCCACCCACCTTTTCTGACTGGCTCAAAATAATTTTCTAGCAATTTTGGCAATTTACTATTTTTAGCAGGTTTTAACTTCCGGGGCCATTTTGAGGGTCTAAATGAAGGATTTTCAAGATCGAGGTTCTTAATGAAATTCAAAGGCATGACTGAGACCCCAAAATGAATCTCCTCGACAATACCTTTCCAACGAGCTATCATACACCTAAAACGGAGATTGCGTGCAAAAGTTATGACCCCGGGAAGTTGATGTACTCACTTACCGAAACGAGGCCCACATGACTTTTGGCGCTTCATCTCCTAGGGTTAGGTTTTTGGATGACTTCATCTCCCAGGGTTAGGTTTTCTTGGATGTCTAGGGTTTTTGGTATTCCCTCTTATTGTAAAAATGCCTTCGTGAACCTCATTGTAACTTCATCTTCTTTTGCTAATGCGAAAAGTAGTCACACATCTCTCTTCGATAAGTCACACCATTCTAGCGAAGTCTTTCACTTTGTATTTTTACAATCTCAGTACATTTATTTCAATAC
Organism: Picea sitchensis; assembly: GCA_010110895.2. Lineage (NCBI taxonomy): Eukaryota > Viridiplantae > Streptophyta > Pinopsida > Pinales > Pinaceae > Picea > Picea sitchensis. The sequence continues at coordinate 116,645 of SNQJ01S0030886.1, forward strand.
GAAACTCATGTACATCAGACTGTTTATGGTTGCACCTCCGATATATTTCTTTTATATTATTGATATAAGAGATATCTTTGTGCATTCTTTATTATATCTCCGCCTCATTTCTCAGGTCGAAATAATCCTGATCGCTGGTATCGAAAGGCCGCTCTTGATCATTTTTCAATGCACGTCCCCTCTAATTTAGGTCCGAGTATAGAAAGTTGGTCTCGATATTGTATCTCTTCAAGACAATTACTCTCGCACACCTAAGAAACCTTTAATGGTGGAAGAAAAGAAAACGATGGAGCAATGATCCTATCGTACCGTTGTTTCTGAGCAAAGCTCTCACGCATTGATAGGGATGAAACGATGGAGAATTTTTCCACATCCTTCAATGTTCGCCAATAGAAACATACACATTTTCATCAAGCGACCACTCTTTGGAGCCAAGGTACAATACCTTTGATATCCCCGTATTTTGAAGGACCAAACAGATGTAAAGGTCCAGGAAAAATGGTTAACTCTCGCTAGAAGGTTATTTCTCTGCTCACACTTTCTTTTCTCGATAAATAAAAGCATCACCTTCGCACTTTAAATATCTCCCTCATGTCAAACATTGGTGGGAAACTTACTGGGAGCAAAGTTCCACAGAGGAGTCTGGAATATATGGGGCCGATCCCACTTGGGATTTTTTTGTGGATGCGGTAAATGAACAGTATTACCTTGTTGGAAACTATGAGGACCAGTACATGAGATGGATCACACTGCGGCAAGAGAGGGGCCAAGCAGTTCCGGAGTTCACTAATACCTTCCATACCTTGCGCACCAAGTTGGGTATAAAAGACTCCGAGCGACATTTGGTTCTGAAATACCGCGGGGCTCTACACAGATTCATCCAGACTGAAATGAATTTTCTGGACATCTCATCACTCAGTGCTGCTTATCGATACGTTGTTAAAATTGAGCAGAAATTTAAGCACTAGAACAAACAGGAATTTGGGTTTGCAAATCTGCAACAACCAAAGTATGACAAAGACGTCCCTAACAAACAGTCTCCTGAAAACCAGTCCAAGGCACAGGAAAAGAAGGGTCACGGGAAGACAAAGAAGGACACTGGAAAATGGTGTGATTTCCACAAAATCCCCTGGCACAACACCGATGAATGTCGCTCAAAATAGTCATTGGCGGCTGAGATCAAAGACAAGGAGCCGGACCCTGATTCAGAATCTGATTCTGAAAATATTGGTAGAGGACAGATCATTGACGCAGACCCCACTGCTATTGTCGCGACCACAAGAATTCAACTAGAAGAACCAATAGATCCTGAAGAGGGGGAGCACCTTTTTCATTCACAGATGTGGGTGAAGGGGACCCCGATGCATTTTATTGTTGATAGCGGAAGCTAGAAGAACCTCATCTCAGCAGAGGTCGTCAAACAGTTGGGATTGTCGAAAACACCACACCCACAGCCATACAACATTGGGTGGCTTCGCCAAGGATTAGATCTCCATGTCAGACAACAATGTCGATTGTCATACGACATCCAACCCTTCAAGGACGAGGTATTATGTGATGTTGCCCCATTGGATGTTTGTGATGTTCTCTTGGGCCAACCATATATGTGGAAGTGTGGTGTTGTTTATGAGTCTCGACCCCATAGTGTCATTGTTACTTTGGGGGGTCATCTCTACAGAATACCAAAGGTAGTTCCAACTATTATTCCACCTAAAAAGTGTCGCAAGGTAGTATTTCATACTACAAAATTCAGCTTCTTCACAATCTGTTCAAAAGGGGAACAAAAGAACATTGCAACCACTACAGCCTCGCCCCCTGCACCTTCTATCCAACAGAAGCAGGTCGACAAGGTTGCAGCAAAGTGAAAATATTCTTTCTGCACACATTCCTCCCATGTAGCTTGAATTTTTGAACAGCCTCAACTTCAACAGGTTCATGACAAACTTCCACAAACTAAGCAGCGCAACGTCGCCAGCAATACAGGCAACTCACCAAGATGCAGATCCAACAAATGCTTTTCCCTCTCCCCCGGGAACTCAACTCAATGGAGACCATTTCTTCCTAAGGAGGGAGGATTGATCCAGGTGGATATCGGTGTCCACCCACCTTTTTCGACTGGCTCAAAACAGTTTTCTAGCAATTTTGACAATTTACTATTTTTAGCAGGTTTTAACTTTCGGGACCATTTTGAGGGCCTAAATGAAGGTTTTTCAAGATCAAGGTTCTCAATGATATATAAATGCATGATTGAGCCACCAAAATGAATCTCCTCGATGATACCTTTCCAACAAGCTATCATACGCCTAAAACAGAGATCGCATGCAAAAGTTACGACCCCGGGAAGTTGATGTACTCACTTACCCAAATGGGGCCCACATGAATTTTGGCGCTTCATCTCCTAGGGTTAGGTTTTTGGAATTCCTGTTTATTGTAAAAAAGCCTTAAGAGCCTCATTGTAATCATCTTCTTGCGAATGCGAGTAGCCGACACATCTCTTCTCAGAGATAAACTGGCACCATTCTAGCAAGTCTTTCACTCTGTATTTTTACAGTCTCTGTACATTTATTTCATTAATAGAAATCGTGTATTACTGTATCTCTGTGTTTATGGTTGCATCTCTGATATATTTCTATTATATTATTGGATATATGCAATATCTCTGTGCATTTCTTTATTATATCTCCGCTCTCATTTCGTGCCGAAAATAATCCGGATCAAATCCTCACCCTACGTGACTTCAATCAGAATTTTGTTTTGGAATGTGATTCCCTAGGAAAAGGGATTGGGGATATGTTGATGTAAGAGGGATGCCTACTTAATTTCACCAACAAGCAATTATGTGATAGAAACTTGAGAAAATCCACTTGTGAGAAGGAAATGTTGGTCATTCTGCATGCAATTGATATGTGGCATCCTTACTTGTTGAGCCATCATTTCTAGATTAAAACATATCATTGCAGATTGAAATTTTTCCTAGAACAAGGATTTTCCTCCCCAAAATAACAAAATTGGGTCATAAAAATGTTAGGCTAGGCCTCTGAGATTATCTACAAGAAGGGAAATGAAAATGTGGTGGTTTATGATCTCTGTAGGAAGCATGAGGAAGAGTCCCTATTTTCCTTATCTTTCTTATTACCTAATTATCTATAGGTGGTATGTTGAGAATGGATAATAAATACCAAGATCATGCACATTGTAACATCCTTCAGCCCAACCAAGAGACATTACGGTGCAGAAAGCTTACAAAAATAAAATTTCTGCTATATAAATAAAATTCCTGTAGCTTCCAACTACGATTTACATACAGATTTAACTTTTGTTTATTACCATAAATTAGATGCATCTACAACATGTAAAAGCAACATGAATGCAGTCTAATAACTCATTACAACAACATACAAAATTGTTCTCATACACATAGTTCATGTACAAGAATTTAACTCTGAAATACAAGATAGAAACATATCAGACACTTATCTTTTAAAATTGTTGTGCAACTAGCTGCTTGGAACGGATGTTCCACCCAACCATATACTGAATGTTCCAAATATCAATATCCAGTCACCCCCAAGATGAGGCTAGTAATCCACAAAAGAGGGTGTTCTTTCACAGTCCACTCACAGTTCATGAAACTCACAAACCCACTAGTATCTTCCTACAACTATCTCGATTTTCCACCAACTCTCTTCTTCTTGAACTTCCCAACCCAAGGAATGTACCCCTTCACTGATTTCAGTCTCCCGATTTTCCCATTCATTTATCAGGGTCTATATGGAACATGTAGCTAGGAATCTTTCAGTTGGGAACTCAAGGGAACTTGCTACTAGGAAAAAAACCAACAAACATCAACAATCACTTGTTGTTTTAGTGAAACTCCCTCAAAAGTCCACTCTTTATGCACACGAACCTATTTTTCTAGTATTCACCTCCAATTCACTCCAAATACACTCCAACATTCTCTAGAATTTACCCTCCATGGCTACACCATCTCCAAGCTCTCTTCTTTCTCTCTACTTGCTCATACCCAAAAACTCCTTGTTTAAAACTGTTGTCCCCACCCATACAAATTTCCTCTCCTTCGTCTTGTTTTCTTGACTCACACACTTTCCCAAGATGATTGTACTTATCCCCTATGTTCCCATTAACTTTGGGATGTGTCCACTCACACCCACCCTCTTACACGTATTCAATGATTAGCTTTGGGAACACTCAATCAGAAATTAGAAGGTTCATATATCAATAACAATTTAGGAAAATGGGTTGAATTAATATACACGGGTATTTCCCCCCTCGGACCCCACTTGGCCATTATCCTAGACACTCCCCCCTCTTGTGGATTAATTCATATCCCATCTCTATCCATGTCCCCTTAGCAACTGACATCACATTTTACTATTAAAACATATAAATACAATTCACATATTACATTGCTTGACCATAGACACACACTATATCTACATAATAATTAATTAAATTAGGGATTATAGTGGGGATGTTACACACATGATCCACTAGCTATAGGTTGAACCAAAGGCACATTCAAGTTACACTTGGTAGGATGATGAGATCCACTATAAAGGATTGTTTTTGTTTGGGGTTCCTCACATAATTCCGTATTGTTATGTGAATTACACTCCTCTCTCACAACGGGTCATTCTTGGTTTTAGAAAACATATGATAGGATTAAGCAACATTATTTCAGGAAGGCACGAAGAAGGAAATCCTCACCTTTTTGAAAAAATGTGATACTTTCCAATGAAACAAAAGGGAAAGATTAAGGCCTCTAGGAGGATTAAAACCCTTACCCATTCCTAGCACCATTTGGGATGAAATTTTTATGGATTTCATTGTGGGGTTACCAAAATCAACTGACAAATCAATGATAATGGTATTTTTGATCACTTTTTCAAATATACTCACTTATGTGTCTTACAACACCCATTCAAGGCCTCCTCAATAACATAAGTCTTCATGAAAAATATTTTTAAACTACATGTCATGCCTAAATCCATTTTGATTGATCATTATCCCACCTTCACTGGCGATTTCTAGCATGAGTTGTTTCAACTTCAAGGTACCGATTTTAATCTCATCACTACATATTACTTCCAAAAAAATGGCCAAAAAAAAGTAGTGAAGAAATGTTTGTAAGCTTATTTATTTTGTTTTGCTTCAGAATGGCAAGCCCAAAGGATCTAATGGTTACCCCTAGCTGAATGGCGGTATGATACTATTTATCATATTGCTACTAATATGACGCTCTTTGAGGCAATCTAAGGACAACTTCCTCCATCAATGATATCCTACTTACCATGCCTCTCTAAGGTTCATGAGGTGGATAACAGGCTAACAACCTATGTTGACATTATTTGTACCCTAAAAGATAATTTGGTGTTTTCTCAAAATCACATGAAGCAATAGGTTGATCAACATCACTCAAAATGTCATTTTAATGAAGGGGATAAAGTTTTCTTAGGTATCTGTCCCTATAAGTAGACCTTACTCAAGGAGAAGAGTCACTAGAAGTTAGCTCCTATGTTTTATGGTCATTATACTACACTCAAACATATAGGTCCAATGGATTACAAACTAGCTCGTCCTAGCTATTCCAAGATCCAAAAAGTCTTTCATGTGTCCTACTTGAAGAAAGTGACAGACTCCAATTGCAGAGTTGAAACTAGTCTTTTAAAATTAAACAAGGAGGGTTTCATTTGGTAATAGCTTGAGGCAATTTTGGACAAATGTGAGAATTGTCTTCACCAATGCACTATCTAGGAATTTTGGATCCAATGGAAGGATACATAGCCTAAATATGCTACATGGTAACCAACAAATATTCTCCACCATTTTCCTCATCTCCATCCTTGAGGACAAGGTTGTTTTGTAAGGGGGAGTGTTACACATCAAATTAAAAAGAGGTACTCATCTATCTGGGTGGGGGAAAAATTGAAGGAAGTGGGTCAAGTTTTTGAGAATCCTTTATGGCAGCTATTGTCTCCCTTGAACATGGCACCTGTTTGTGTCTCATCTTATAGTTAGGTAATATGTTTGTCTCTGAGTCATACCAATTCCATGTGTCTCCATACTTTTTTCATCCAGTCAAAGAGTTCTCTTATTGCCGTCACATTACATTCTTGGTACTCATCGAGTCAATTCTTTCAAGTAAGTTGTCATGCCTCATCATGTTCAAGGGAAGTTTCATTTCAAACCATGCATCTATAGTATTTCCAGTTTCCATTTCCCGTGTTAGTCCATACTCATTCGATTCACCATATTACATCACTTTCCTATGTCATTTTCGTGTCGATAATGGGGGATACATCAAGGCCCTCCTTCGACGAGTCTTTTCATGTCGACATCAACACATCATCCATGAATTAGACTTAGAAACTAGTTAGTACCTTGGGACCTACATGCCTCAATGGAATGCCTCCTTTCCTCTGACAATAGGTTTACATCACTGACATATGATCAGATGATTCCACGAATGCTCGACTTTAGCTCATTTATTCACATTCGTTGGATTGTACTAGGGTAACTTGGGATTCATTGACATCATTGGTGATTTCCCTCACACTTGTTAACAGTTTACCTCAATGACCGGTAATCAAGTGGTTTCTACCATGTTAGACATAAAAACATCTATTCACATGGCTAGATTCGTGCCACATCGAGATTGGGACAAAGACCCTGGTTGAGCATTCACTTTGTTATCTACTTTTCCCAGGCTGTGAAGGAGATCATTTGAGCATACTGATAAGTAGATTGTTACATATATCCACATTGTATTGGTCTGTGGCTACGTTTTATTATCTCGTAGCTCCACTGTGTATTTCTTGTGGCTATGATCAGTTCATGTCATGGAGGTATGGATCCACATTGTATTTTTGGTGGCCATATCCTTAGTCAATATTTTTCATGGATTCACAGTGTATTGGTCAACGACCGTTCTTTGAGTCATCTCATATTCCAAGCATATGTATGCATTTCTTGGAAATGGAACATATATTAATACTATTTGATGGTTATTTGCAACTTATTCTAGCTTCTCCAACTCCACGCCCTTGCATTGAATAATTGTAAAGTGTTTTGGCTATCAATTTATCTTCTGACCTCACATTTTAGGGGGCATACTGTTACACATCAAATTTCCACACCTAGGTACCTCTCCCTAAGTGTTGTAAAAGTGTCATATACACCTTGCTAAGTGTCACATACACCTTGACACCATGAAATAACATATGTCACAATCCCTAGTCAATGTGGAGGAGAAATATATTATATGAAGGTCAAAATACTATGTAAACATGAATTATTATTAATATTCATGAAAAAGAAATTAATTTAGTGTGAGAATCCACCGCACATTTGGTTTCCTATTTTTTAGGGGAGGTTAAGGATCTCATGGATGGTTGAAATATTTCCTCAAAATCCTTGAGAGACATTTCCTCCCTAAAATACTTAAGAGATATTTTCTCCCCAAATATCTTGGAAATCACTTTTTAGTGGATATGATGAGTGATCCTCTCCATGGTGATTAAGCCTCCAAATCATATATAATGAGGGATTTTCGATGGAAAAGAGGAGGATAAAGGAAGATTTGAGGTATCAAACTTATGATCTTAGGAAAACGCTTTTGGATATCAAACCTATGATCTTGGAAGCATCGTGCAAGGGCTAGATGAGGAGGACTTCGAGAGTCTGTTGCAATTGCATCTACAGATTGTAAGTATCTATTTAAAGTTCTCATCAATATTACTTGTCCTATTCCCTTAAAGAATGTGTATTTTTTCATATGATTGTAGATCTTGATAAATAAATTTGATTAGTCTAATCTTGTAGAGTAGAGTAGGAGTTCTTGTCTTTTGTTGTCCATTGCATTGTAGGTATCAAGTGGTGCCCAAGAGTTTGGAGATCAAGCTCAGATTGGAGGAAGCGAGGATGAACTATGGAATAAGGTACAATACATTTTATTCCTTCTCTTTCTCTTTTTGATTAGGTAATTTAATTCACATGGATGTTAGTGTCCATTTGTATGTTTTCTATCTTGGTATCGGGGGTCTAGAATGCAAGAGGATATTCACCTATCCGCAGGGGGATTTTCCTATAACAGAAATTGGGAACTCCATTGGGGACGAACATTGATTTTTATTTACTTGGATCATCTCTACCTTTTTCCCACCTTTTATATCATTTTTCTTGTTTTTTATTGATCTATTTCCTTTCTCCTCTCTTCATTGACCATTTCACAAAATTCTGGCAATTCTCGGTGATTTTTTCTGAGTTTTAAGCCTTTGTTCTGAGTTTCTGGGAAGAGTGTATATAAGAGCGTTGATCTATAATAAAATATCCCTTGCAGTGTTTATCAGAGCACTACAACACTCTTTTCCCTTGAAAACAAGAGCATTGATCTCCTTCTTTGGTGATTTCTACCCTTTTCTGCTCAGTTTTTCCTAGTCTATCTTGCAGAGATTCTTGCCCAGAGTATGTACTTTGGATTGTGTCTTTGTTTGAGTTGAATATTTGGTACTTATCACTTCATTTGTTGTCTTTTTTGAGCTTGAAACCTTTTCCAAATTGCGATATTGATTCTCCTTGTTTTTCTTGGTTTGGTTTGAATCTTGTGAAGTTTTTGGTTATCTGACTTATTGAAAAGGTCTGAAAAGGTTTGTTGGTCTTAAGTTTCTTTTCAAATATTTCCTTTTTGAATGATTCGAGACTTTAGGATTACCACAACCTATCTAGGATTTCTTTATCTTTCTTCTTGTTTTGTCAAGACATTTGAGTGGTTCCTCTTTCTCCCTATCAATTTTTGGATTCTTCTCTGAACTTTATTGTTTCCTTGAGTGCTTGTCGATTGTCGAGTCCTTGATTGAGTGAGTTATCTTCATTTAGTTCTCTTTTATCCTGTGAGTGCATGCTTTGTTTGAAATCCTTTTTTCTTCGTGTATTTTATATCTGCATTTGACTCTTCCAGTTATGAATGAAAGTACAGGAGTGTTAAAAGATTTGCATTTGTTGTCTTTATGTATTAGAATCAAACAAAGAAATATAATTTCATTATTTTTGTTGGGTAGTGTAGATAACTAGGTTTCATTTAGAAAATTGCATTTGGGAATTGGATGTTTTTGTTGAAGAAAATTGAACCTCTTCTCCATCCCGTATGTAGGATTCATTAAAGAAAACGATTTTCATCTCATTTTTTTGCATTCTTTTGGAGTCGAGTCTACAACATCATCAGTTTCACTTTCTCACCTTTGAGTAAACAACAACCTTAAAATGAAGCACTTATAAAATTTATCATACACTTTTATATTTTCTGGTAGCAAGCCTACATTAGCAAGTATACGACTTTGGAATAGGTTGTGAGGATAAATTTCCAAAGCCACCAGACAAACATAGAATCTTTTTCTAGGGAGAGGTAAATCCAATTATTCGTATAAGCATATATGGTATCCCCCTATCACAAGGGGTTAAGCATGAGGTCGCGTTCGGGAGAGAAACATAGATTATCCCTCCGAGGCTTAATCGTTTGTAGTAGTCCGATCATATATTGGGGGTTCTTCTTGAGGTCCGACTGTCTTCATTTGGTCTCGGTGCTTCATGAATTCTGAATCCGTTCGGGGTCCTCTCGAGTTCTACCAGTCCACTTGTCCTCAGTTCTCTTGAAGGATTTCATACTTGTTATCCTGCCCATACGTTCGGATTGGATTGTCGACTGTACCTTCCCAAAGGCTAACTGTGAGTTGGTTTCCTTAGTAGACATAATATTTAGGGTCCTTACACAAGGTGACGGTGAAGGGAAGTCTTTGCTATACCTGGAACAAACGTTGGTCAAACTCAGTCGGGCTCCTTGGAGGATAAATCCATAATTATTGTGTGGAAGCTTGCACCAAGGCGTAAGTCTGTTAAGCAGGTCACCAACGTAACTGATCCACCTACTCTATCTCAACCCCTTCCTATATTGATCTCACGATGTTGGATTTCATCACTACCTAGTGGTTTCATTATGGGAAGGTTTGTTGGATTGTTTGCTTCTCAAATTTGTAGTGTGTGTTGTTTGTTTTCCTTAGTGGACCTTAGGTTGAGTTAGTGTCAATGGAGTCAACTCCAAGGAGTACCAACAGAGGAACTCATTTTCCTGGGTAACCTTTCTCCTTTCCTTATTTTGGAAACATTGGTCCTCCGTGCATTGCCACACTGAGTCTTCCGGGACTGTCGATCGGATTACTAGTTTGGTAGTTCCCCACTCCAGTGATCTCAAATATTCCAAATGCTTCGAATGCACCTAGTGCTTCAGATTTAAGCAGACCACCCACACATCAACCTCATGTCAACCTTTCTCCTTCTTCACCCATCGTGCTCCTTCCCTTTCTCCTTCTTCACCTAGTGAAAGCTCTAAAGCGAGTAGCTAGGTTGATAAGAAGAAGAAGAAATGGAAAGAGAAGAAGAAGAAGAACCAGAAAGGGACCAAACCTACAACCATATCAGATCATGTTGGATCCAAGAAACTAGCTACGGTTAATCGTACTAGGAGTGTTGATAAAGTCGACAAGATAAGAATGAAGAATCCTAAACCCAAATTCCCTTACAATCTTTGTAAGGGTGACCACTTTTTGAGGGATCTCCCTAGTCTCCCCAAGGTCTTAGAAATGTGGTCTTCCATGTCATCATCCCCTACGAGACATGATGGTGACACCCCATCATCTAGTGACATAAGGTTGGTAAGAAGAATAGAACTGTCAAATTTCCTTGCTTGTTATGCGAAGGTGATCATTACTCTCATTGTTTCCCTTGTATGGACGAGGCTTCTTATCTTTTGGAAAAGATTCAACTTCAAATTGGTTATAGTAATATTTATCCCAAACCATCATTAGTTGATGGATTGATCAATCTGGTTCCATCCCTGGTCAGTCTAGTTGATCAGGTGGTTAATCTTCTTTCATCCTTGGTTGAACCACAAACCCAAGTAGTTGATCCAGTTCCGTCATTGATTGGCACCAATCTTCATCTAAAAAGTGAAACCCAAGTGATTGATCCATTTCCTTCATTGATCAACCACACTCTTCATCTGAAAAGTGAAACCCAAGTGACTGATCTAGTTCCTCCATCAGTCATTCCCACTCTTCATCTGAAGAGTGCCAAAGTGGTCAATACGGTTTCGTCATCGATCGATCCCACTCCTCTCTTGAAGAGTGCCAAAGTGACCGATCTAGTTCCATCATTGGTTGATTCCACTCCTCCTCTAAAGAGTGCCAAAGTGGTCAATCCGGTTCTGCCATTGGCTAATCCCACTCCTCCCTTGAAGAGTGCAACCAGAGTGATCGATCTAGTTCCATCATTGGTCAATCCCACTCCTCATTCAAAGAGTGAGGATGTCGCTCAGGTATACCTCGTTAATATTGATTCACCTAGACAAGGTGACACTCAGCCCGTCCCAATGGAACCCCCTTCAAGCAATCAAATGATTTCTTTTAATTGGAATAATTTGACATAACCCCATCTTCCTTCTTATGTGCCTTTCCAAATTACTGTGCAATTTTGTGATAGGAATATTCCTAACACTATAATAAATGAAGGTGTTTCTGTTAGCATCTTATCCATGAATGCTTGGAAATATTTTGGTTCCCTACATCTTGCACTGTTACTCAAACTATGTTGACCTTTGACAGAAGAGTTATTCAACCTTTAGGGAACCTTCCTTAGTTTTCGGTCAATTTGGCTGGAAAAATGGTCTACGTCAATGTGATGGTAGTTCACGATCCCTTGGAATTTAATGTTTTCCTTGGGAGAAAATATGTTTACGTTATGAGAGATTTTGTGTCCACTCTCTTTCTAGTGATGTTTTTACCTCACAAAAAAAACATAGTAACGATTGACCAACTTTCATTCATTGACCGTAATCTGATGGTCAACCATCCACCTTCCCTGAATGGTTCATACATGCCAACAATGTCCTGCCCACCGTGGTTAAATTATGTAACGACCTACCCCATGCATTCAAACCCACATGAAAAGGAATCTCTCCCTTCTCCTGACTTAGATCCAGTAGTTGACATGGTCAATTCTTCGATAGGGCTATTAGAGCCAGATCTCCCTACCCTTATCGAGGCCGTCGACATGTTTTCTTTCCAGAGTGTTTTTCTTCCATCCAATGAAGATCTCTTGGAAGCCATGGCTGACGTTTATCCCTTGAAATGTATTCCTTCCAGAGCATTGTCCTCTTGGAAGCCATGATCAAGGATTGGTTATGAGAATATTTTTTCTTCTCTGTAGCAAGATCGTTAGAAAATGAAATAAAGGTTACAAGCATAATTTTCCTCTCTGTAGCAAGCTCGTTAAAAAATGAAACAAAAATCTGGGGATTGAACCCGGATCCTTGAGCATAGTTTTTTTTTCTCTGTGGCAAGCTCATTAAAAAATGAAACCGAATCTATGAGAATAGTTTTTCTTCTTTGTGGCAAGCTCGTTAAAAAATGAAACAGAGGTCCTGAGCATAGTTCTTTTCATGTGTCAATCTCGTTAAAAAATAAAACAGTCACCTCTCCCATTGAGTCAAGTCTTTTGCTAGATCTCGTAGATGTTGAGTCAAGTATTTTGCTAGATCTCATAGATGTTGAGTCAAGTCTTTCGTTAGGTATCGTATTTAAACCTTCAATTCATCCACCCTTATCATTTTTCTCCATCTAGTACAAAAATTGGTGACAACCTCAAAGTCGATGAATGAAATGAAGCTTGGGGGGCCATGTCTCCAACCTTTGATTATCATTCCAGAGTTAAGCCACTATATTTTCAAGTTGGGGGCATAGTACCAACTATCCATGGGTATCCCTACCTTTGAAAATTACATTGGGAATTTAAAAGCATAAGATTAATTTTGTTTCAATCTTGTGTAAAAATGAAACCAATACCGAGCTTAGTTTTGGTTCTTTCTCGTGCTTATAAATGCATGAGAATGTGACCGAGTAAACGTTTATGACTTTTTTGGACTCGTAAAGGTTATACGAAAAAGGAACCCCCTGGAGTCTCCTTTAATCTCTTTTCAGACACTCTAAACATGAAAAGATTGTCGAGTGATCTTGCTTCCTTTATCACTCGTTAAAAGGTTTGAAAGGGCTTCTTTAGAGTGGTATTTTATCTCCTTTTTGGCCTCGCAAGACTAAAATTATGAAAAATTACAACCATGGATTCACCTTTAAGTTATTTTCAGACTATCTAAACATGAAAAAAAATCGATTTTTCCTTCTCTAGACTCGTTAAACTACACATTGAAGGGCCCATATGGGGACAAAACCTTACTTCTTACAGTTCGTTAAACAAAGGAAGAGGAACTTACAGAAGGTGAGTTATATTGAGCATGTTTTACCCTCCTCGATCTCATTAAATGAAAAAGAGGTACTCATCTATCTCGGTGGGGGGAAAATTGAAGGAAGTGGTTCAATTTTTTGAGAATCCTTTATGGAAGCTATTGTTTCCCTTGAACATGGCACCTGTTTGCATCTCATCTTATAGTTTAGTAATCTGCTTGTCTCTGAGTCATACCAATTGCATGTGTCGTCATACTTTTTTCGTCCAATCGAAGAGTTCTCTTATTTCCATTGTTATTGGACTAATCGGTAGGTGCAGATACTAACAGATCTCCCTAGATCCATTTGGATCTAGAACAAAACAGGACAAGACATGACTCTTTCCCTAAGTTATGACCATTGAATTAGCTAATAGGGAGGAACAAGTGACATACCTTTGTATCGCTTCCTAGGGTCTCTGTTGCTCCCGCTTCGCTCTAGTGCTCTCGTGAGGTCAAGACCAAGACAACACAAACCAACCAAAGTGAGGATAGAAAAATATATATTCAATCATCAACTTATGCGTATGATCAAGGAATTACACAATAAAGTAAGAATGACTTTATGGAAAAAGGACATGCCGTTGTATCATATTAATCAAAATTAGAATATACAACCTGATCGCCTTGATGTCACAAGCTTCCTTTCGGTGGCCCTTAGCTCCAATACACACACTTGCTCGATCTTGGTATGAAGAAGATCTAATTCCTCTTGATAGACTTGTTAGAGTCTTCAAGATCCTGTTCAAGCTAGGATCTTCACACAATTCTTTCACCAATTCTCCAATTAATCTTGCTTAACCTTTTCCATGAGAATCCCATCAATATATATGAGAGTATGAGATGGTTACTTGGATAAGAATGATACTACAATATCAGGGAAACTAGTACAAAGATAACCATTCGAATGCCAACCCATTCTCTAGAAGATTCCCTTCTAGAAACATCGAGACTTCATCTTTTTCCAAGCTTGAGAACAAGTTCGCACCCTAGCTATGTAGCACAGTGTGAGAAGTTCGCACCGTAGCTAAAGGCAACCTACGATAATGGGTCATTCTCGCACCCTAGGATATAAGCAACCTGCGAATTCTCTTCAAAAATATGTTTTCTGGGAAGAGATGAATGTCACTTTTCTCAGGAGAAAGTTCTTATTAGGAGCTTGAGTACACCATCATCAATATACCATCAAGATGGCCAAAATCATGGGTAAAAGAATACCCCCCAAAGTATGAGGCCAGAATCAGTGACAACCGAAAGACTTTGTAAACTGCATGTGTGTGTCAGAAACCAGGAGTGCACCTAATTAGAAACCTGTGAACAACCAAGCATCTGTAGAAATCATACTATTTCTGAGGTAGGCATTCCCATACTCAGATCACAGATGGATGACATTATAGACATAGGTCATGGCCACC
>SNQJ01S0030886.1:131414-141575 GCA_010110895.2 Picea sitchensis
GGTAGAAACCACTTGATTACCGGTCATTGATGAAACCGTTAACAAGTGCGAGGGAAATCACCATTAATGTCAATGAATCCCAAGGTACACTAGTACAATCCATCGAATGTGAATGAACGAGTTGAAGTCAAACATCCTTCGGAATCTTTCGATCAGGGGTCAATGATGTAAACCCACTGTCAAAAGCGAGGAAACCTACCATTGAGGCATGCAGGTTTCAAGGTACCAAAGAATTTCTAAGTCTTGTTTCTGAATAATGAGATGAAGTCGACGGAGAAAAACTCGTCACATGAGGGCCTTGATGTATCCCCCATCAACGACACGAAATGAGTAACAGATTTTGAAGGTGAAACAGAGTATGATGTAAGTTTGACTGGACACAGGGAAGACCAACACGGAGAGAATAGACAACTGCAGATGGCCGACTCAATAGAGGTTTCAGATGAACTTCTCTTGAACATATGAATGACACGACCAATAATTTGACAGCATTGACTCAGAGACGACGTAGGGTATTACCTTTTAGCAAATCGAATGAGAGACAAATGGATTTCCCAAACCGGCTTCAAATAATGAATAAGGGGGTGTCATGTTCAAGAGCGACACTTACTACCAATTAATATGAATACGAGAACACATCCCTTTCCCAAATTCCCCCCCACCATTTCTAGCAAGTACCTCTTTATTTTTACGCAAGCTTAAGGAGGATAACATATGCTTGTCAATTTAAGCTCATCCTTTAGACGAGTCCCTCGGAGTATGTTTAACGAACCTTAGGAAGGAGTGGTTCGGTCCCATTACGAGTCTGTCAATGTTTGTTTAACGAGTCCAAAGATAGAAAACTCGAAGGTTTTTCATGATTATAGAGTCTGGAAAAACACTTAAAAGAGAACTCTCTCAGTTCATTTTTCGTAAAATAGTCTGATGAGACTGAAAAATAGATAAATTATCGCCCAACAGATGCTTTCTTCAAATACTTTAATGAGCGTGAAAATAGCAAGGTCCCTCGACAATCTTTTCATGTTTAGAGAGTTTGAAAAGAGCTTAAAGGAGACTCTAGGGGGGTTCATTTTTCGTATATCCTTGTTGAGCCCGAAAAAAAGATAAAAGTGTGCTTGATCGCGTTCTCATGTATTTTCGAGCGTGAGAACGGACAAAGACCAAGCTCGAGGTTTTCTACAAAAACCATAAAAAACAATCAAAACATGTGATGAAGAAGAAAAATATATCCGCATCCCTGTGCATGAACATCAAAGTCATTACGCCTGCAAAATTCGTACTCAAAAAGGAATTAGGCATTAGGTTTTAATAAATAAACTATTATAAAATCTAATAACATGGTAAAAGTAAATATAAAGGGGTGAAAACTCTTTTTACCATAATCATTTTGACTTTACCAATATTTCAGCCCAAAAACCCCTCTTTTACCCTTGAACTTCAGTGTTCGATTGCAGGAGTTACGAGCATCCATTCGACGAACCATCAGTGACAGTGAGGTAAGTTCTTTGTCCTCTACCTTTTCATGGTTTAATTTTTCATTTTCATTGGCAAAAAACACAGTTTTGAGTTTGTTTTGGGGGTTTTGGTTGTGCTCAGCCATTCTCGCAGGCCAGCCACATGGGACCTGCAAGAATGGATCATTCTTGCAGGTGACCCGAAAGGGACCTGAGAGAACCTCGCACTGTACCTAAAGGGCACCTGTGAGAACCGCAAAGTGTAAATTTTTTTTAAAGTTTTTCTCAATGAAAAGATACCAAGTGTTGAATAGAGTTATTAACTGTCTTCTTATACTTCTTATGCAGGTATTTGGCCATCACCATGGTTTTGGAATGGCATGAAAGGGAGCACGAAGAAGATAATACCATTGCCAGAAATCATCCGGCCACCATTGCCGCTTTACGAGACTGTGGTCTTCTGAAGTTCTTTCGTATCCCGGGCATGAGGGCCCAAGTCAAGTTATTGGAGTACCTTGTGCATATGTGGGATCCTGATCAGCAAGTATTCCATGTAGGGGTCCACACATTGTCCTCGGATATTGAGGACATTTACTTCTTGACAGGACTGTCACGGCGTGGGTACCACATGAGCCTGACTGGTAGCAGAGGTGGTGGGCTACCCATGAGTGAGTACTGCCACTTGCACTATGTTCCAAAGGCAGAGAAGAGCAAAATGAAATTTTCCATTTGGGGAGTGCGGGATTTGACCCTCCACACTATTTTGTTCACCATTGCTCGTATGGCTGGGAGCGCTGCTCCTCACATAGCTCTTCACAACTACTTTCAGTATGCTATAAAGTGTACTAAGCCTCAGGTTTTTAACTGGGTAGATGCAGTGCTTCGTATCATGAAGAGGTAGTTGACCAAATGAAGGCGAGGCAACTTGAAGCAATTCGGGTACAGGTTTTTGTTGGTGTCCTTCTTCCTTAAGAGGGTTCCCTTGTTTAGGCTGCAAGTTGAGTGGGATTTACTGGCTCCAACAGATCCAAGAATGCTAAAATGGTGTCAGCTCATGGCTTGGCACGTAGCTGGACCAATTATCAAATATGATGATACCTTCTTCGACTGGTTGCGACCACAGATGCTGATGGTCGATGATTATGCTTATGCCGGGTTGGATTTCCGAGGAGATCTAGACTTGGTCCTGCCCGAGGGTGCTCAGTGGGGGGAACTTGGTAAGAAGTACACACATTTTTTTTCTTTTTAAATGTTTTTGTGAATTTTATCATATGCAAGTGTTTTTTAATGGTTGTCCAAGGTCTAAATACAAAATCCTTTTTTGTTGACATAGATGTGGGACCTTACCGACCTCCTAGTACTTCTCCTATGCAACGACGAGGAGTGGTGGTGCCAGTGCCACGATGGGACGCCGAAGATTATGAAGCAGTGGAACAAAACCTAGAGGGTTTGACAGCAGATATTCTGGACATGCCTCTTGGAGAGGTTCCACGACGTTATCAGCGTCATACAGTAGGAGTGTCAGATTCCATTGGCCGACTGCTTCGTAGGGTTTCCCAAGCAGTCGTGTGTTATCGTGAACACCATCCATGACGTCACTTTGTAGAAGCTATGAGCTTCATATTTTGAATTTTTGGTCCTTGGACATAACTTTTTTGTAAAAACTCTTTTGATCGTTATATATACACATGACTTCTACCGGTTTATCTTGTGTTGTGTGAAAATTGATGTGATTGGTTTATAAATGACCCAAATGTCTGTCTAATACATAGTTAGCCAATGCATCAGTTAATATATTTAGACATCTAGGAATATGTTGATATTCAATATAATCAAAATAACATTCCAAGAGGCGAATTCGCAAATACACTCGTAACAAAGTAGGACTTCGAATAGTATAGACATTACTTAACTGTAGTACTACAAGCTGCGAATTGAGTCGCACAACCAAATGACGGATTCCAAGCGAGATAGCATCAATCAACAATTCGATAATAGTGCTATACTCTGCAATATTGTTGGTCTCACAGCCGAGACACACACCTCGTAAGGAGACAAGTTCGTTTGTAGGGGCGTAAATTGCCCATGCAGTGGAAGCAAGGTTCTGAGTACTACAGCTAGCGCCATCAGTGAAGCCAACGTAGGGTAGCAAAGACTCTGACATCTGGAGATCAAACACAACGTCACGTAAGGGTAGAGACCAAATAACGACAAAAGAAAGCTACAGTAACACACAAGAAGTATAATACAATAAAAATACAGGTACTCGTGCACATGTGATCTTATGCATAGTACTTCTTTAAGTACAACCCATTTCTAGGTTCACTTAAAGGGATACCATCATAATCTACTAACTCATAAGACCCTTTTTCCAAAACTTGTCTAACGATGTAAGGACCTTGCCACATGGCTTCAAATTTTCCAGCTCCTAGCATATCTCGATCTTGTTCATAGAGGAGAACGAGATCTCCTTCAGAGAAAACACGAGGCTTGACATGTTTGTTGTATTGGGCCTTGACACATTTTTTCTGAGATTCTATGACTAGGGTAGTATTGCGTCAAGTTTCGTCTAATCGCATAAGATACAATAGACGTTCTTCCTTAGAAGAAGTGTTTGGTAGGAGTTCAACAACTAGTTTTAAAGAGGGTATCTCGCATTCAATCGGGAGAATGGCTTCCAAACCATAGACTAACTGGAAATGTGTAAACCCAGTAGCGGACTTGATGGATGTCCGGTAAGCCCACAATGCCGAAAACAACATTGTGTGCCAACTTGTTTTGTGAATCCCTATCATTCATCGGGGCATAGTTATGAGAACTTTGTTAATTGCTTCGACTTGGCCATTGACTTGTGGGTAATAGGGTGTTGAGTTTTCATGGAAAAGACCCAAATTTTCAGTAAGTTCGGGCATCATGAAGTTTCGAAAGTGGCTACCGTGATCAGTAACGATAGCCTAGGGAATACCAAAATGAGCTATGATGTGATTAAAAATGAATAATGATGCGGTCTTTCTAGTGTTGTCAAATGTTGGCATCACCTCGATCCATTTCGTAAAGTAATATACGGCTACAATAATGTATCCATGCCCCCCGACTGAGTGGGGGTGACATGTCATGAAATCGATGCCCCATTTTGCAAAGGGACCAATGGAGACCACAGGGTGAAGAGGAGCAGGATGTGACCATATCTTATGATTATAGGTTTGGCAAACATGGCATTTTTGAACGGCAATGATGCAGTCGTTAAATAAAGAAGGCCAAAAATACCCTGCTCATAAGATCTTCTGGGCAGTAGCATACCCAGACATATGACCACTACAGGCTCCAGAATGGTAGTCATTCAGAGCTTTCTCAGCTTCGTCGAACGTTAGGCAACGTCAAAAAATTGAGTCAATCTCCCGACGATAAAGAGTATCCTCGAGGATAATATATGGACGGGCTTGGTAACGTATTCGACGTCGGTCAGTGCTAGACAAAGTTGGCCGAAAATTTTGGGTTTGGAGATATATGATGATATCACCATACGAAAGATCATCAGAGCTAATGAGGAAAAGGGATTCATCGGGTAATGAATCAAGTGCTACATTTTCCATTTTAGAATAGGGAAAGTCGCATATCAACTCAACAAACACTAAGGACTTCTTGGAGTTGGTGCATTCAAATTCCAAGTCAAACTCCTAGAGTATCACGATCCATTTGGAGTATTTTCCCCCTAGAAATTGACGTGTGAGAATGTGTTGCATAGGGTTGCAATTAGAAATCACTGTAGTCTTGTGAGAGAGGATATAGTGCCGGAATCGTTGGATGGATTGGACGGCTGCCAAGGCCAATTTTTCGACATGTAAATACTTGATTTTGGTAGGCGTGAGACTTCGACTCAAGTAGTAGATAACATGTTCGTTGTTAGCATCATCCTCTTGGATGAGAACCATACCAATAGTGTAATCTGAGGCGGAAAGGTAGAGGAAATAATCGCGACTGTAATTGGGGGGAAAGAGAAGCGGAGCATGTGTTAGGGATAATTTCAAAGCTTTGAAAGCGTTGTTTGTGATGGTATCCTAGACGAACTCAGACCCCTTTTTTAGGAGCCGCGTAAATCCATGAGTTATCTCATCATAATTTGGGATAAAACGATGAAGAAAGTTTGCTTTCCTCTGCAAACTTTGTAACTGATGAAGTGTAGAAGGAGGAGGGAGATTAAGGATCACCTCAACCTTTAAAGGATCTACCCTAATCCCTTGACGCGAAACAATAAAATCTAGAAGGTGGCCGGATTCCATGCAGAAAACACACTTGTGAGGATTCAAATGTATACGGTAAAACCGACAACGGATGAAAATGGCTCGGAGGTGTATTGGATGATCGACTCGGCGCATTGAGTGAGCAGGTAAATCGTTCAGATATGGTTGCATGATGTGCTTGATATCATGGAAGGCATAAGACATAGCACGTTGAAAAGTTGCGCCAGCGTTCTTGAGACCGAAAGGGAGTTTCCGATAGGCAAAAGTACGCCAAGGACAAATAAAAGCAGTCTTATGTTGATCCTTGGGAACAATGTTAATTTGATTATACCCGGAGAAACCATCCATCAAAGAGAAGATTTCACTTCTGGCGCAATCGTCAACAATCTGATCGACGAAGGGGGTAGGAAAGTTGTCTTTGGGACAAGCTTTGTTGATATCCCTATAATGAACACATACACGAATTGTGCCTTGTTTCTTGTCGATCGGGACAAGATTGGAAACCCAGTCAGTGAGGGCCACCGGATAAATAAAGTCAGCTTTGAGAAGTTTATCGACTTCGAGCTTGATAGTAGCCGCTTTACGTGAGTGAACTGGACGAAGGTATTGCCGGACAGGTTTAGTGTCGGGGTATGTCTTGATCTCATGTATCACAATGTCAGGGTCGATATTTGACATTTCTTCGTAGCTCCAGGCGAAGATGTCATGAAACTATTTGAAAAGGGATGTGTAGGTGACGATTTCGTGAGGGGAACACGAAGCTCTGATATGGACATTTTCGACAATTCCAGGTTTGATGGATATGTTGAGGGGAATAGTGGGTGAGATATTGCTTAAGTTCCCTTCGGAAAACATGTCGTGTGTGGACTTGGGAACGGTTGAGATGATGAAAACAGTCGAGGGGATCAAGATCTGTTGGTAGTTCTCAATGGTATGTTGCTCCAGAAAGAGGATGGAATGATGATGTACATCATCCCAAGGGGTGTCCTCCATGACAGACATGATCATCTCATCTGTGGGAAAAATGAAATGGAAGGGATCCAGAGATAACTCACCAAGAGAGGGGGTAGAAGGGGTTGTCGATTGAATGGCCTGATAAGCGGATTCGATCGAACTTAATGACATTTCATCGCCGTAACGAAGATGATCTCTAGGGTCAGGTATTATCCATGGGTCGTGAGATGCAGGAATTTCGTGAATCGAGGTAGAGATCATGTTGATGGAAGCAACGGATGAGCATGGAACATCGGGTGGTGGAATGGGGAAAGTACCCATTAACGAAGAATCTTTGAGAAGGCCTACACCGACGTTCTCATAACCCGATGGGGTTTTAGCGATGAACGGTACATTGCTAGTACGAGTATCGAAGTTAAAGAAGGCTAATTGGTCGATGGTGACTACCTTCCCTTGATGTGGAAAACGTACCACACGAAAAAGGGTCGATACAACTATGCGCATGGAATCGATCCAGTTGTGGCCAAGCAGAATATTGTAATCGAGAGGAGCGTCAAAGACTTCCACTTCGACATGTGGACCATTTTGCCTTCTAACATAATTGGCAATGAAGGAAGGACACTGTAGGGCTTAAAACTAGAGCCATTAAAGGCTTTGAGAGTGTTCTAGGATTCATTCAAAGAGGGAGAGCCAATGGATTTCCAGCAAGTAAGAGACATGACACACATCGAGGCACCCTCGTCGATGACGGTTCAAAAAATGTTTTTGTTAGAGATAATCACTTGGATATGGAACATGAGTTGAGGGGGTAACCTTGAAATGTGATCTTCCAAGTCAAAAATTATTAAATTCGTGTCCGTCGGGTCGATTCCACCGATAGCTTTCAACAGTGCCTTCCATTGTGTGGGACAACTTTGAAGGACTTCGAGGGCTGACATCGTAGAAGGTGCTTGGGCTAGATCTTCAACAATGTTGTAGTTCTGGGCAGTACGAGCATGAGGATTGAAAGTCGATTTCCGAATGACGCCCTTTGGGGGGGGGTCGAAGAACTGTGTCGAGGCTCGGTCGTTCGAGATGAAGAGGACCGTTGGTAGGTGGAGTCACGGGAGAGGGTTGTACCAATGAAGGAGGTAGGTCATCAACCTTCTCTTTAGAGGGAGAATAATCTTTGGCTCGAGTGGTGAGTGCAATGTCATTCTTCTTTGAATCGCCAGTACACATCAATACATAGAATGTAGTAGAAGGTGAGGGTTGGTCATGAATGACCAATTGAGCCTGTTGTTGAGACGGGAAGGGTTGGGACAAAACAACTGGAGCAGGTGGTTTTGGGGCTCCTTGAAGAAACTTAGTGACCTCGACGCGTCATGGAAAATCCTTTGTGTAGTGATCATCACCACAGATAAGACAAGGGTATCGAGGTTTACGCTTATCCCGATCGTCAACAGGTGAAGTTTTGGTTCGCTCTTCTTGAGAAGTATTTTTTTCCTCCTTATTCTTACCCCTTCCATTTTTGGATTTGTTTTTACCGGCTGGGGTAGATTGAACTGCATTTAGCTCAGAAGTCTTGCCAGTGGGAGGGGTAGGAGATGGAGCATTTTGAACATTAGAAGAAGCAGGTTTGGGGTTGGTGCTTGAGGCGGAATGTGGTTGGGCATGGAAGGTTCCAATCACACTGTCGGCTGCATGAGAAGCAGTTGGAGTAGTTGAAGTGGAGGAAGTGGAAGGACAAGGTACGTCAGGTAGTAAGTCGTAAAGGGTACCCGTTTGTGAGTAAACGAGGTCAAGGTATTGAGCACGACTTATGGCCTGCTCTTCCATGACCACTCCACCCATGGCGATGTCACAACCGAAATCGTTCACAAATGATTTTGTGAACCATTCTACCAGCAACTGATTGGGGAGTTCAAGTTTGATGAGACGTTGTCTCTGTCGCCACTCATGAATGTGATCTCATATATGAGTGGCTTTGTTTTGTTTGAAAGAAATAAAAATCTCGATCCCCATTTCATAACGGATCGGTAACTGGTAGTGAGTGAGGAAAGCCATAGCTAGGGTGTTTAAGTCAACGAAAAACCCTCATGGTAATTCTATATACCACTTCGCAGCAGAACCTGTGAGGGTCTGTTGAAAAATACGTAAATGAATAGAGTCATCCATCAACGAGTTGGATGAACACTAGAGGTGAAAAGTCACGACTAACTAAATTTCTCTTTTAATTTTTGGTTTTGAATTTTTTTATTTTATATTCAATAGTAAATTAAATAGTAGTATAGTTTGAGCAACGTAGTAAATTTCCAACAACAACTACATTACATACAATAAAAATGTATTATAGTTATTTAATGTGCATTAAATACAATAATAGTGTACGATAACTATTTAATGTGCAATTTCTCGAAACAAAGTATGGTTGGTAGAAGGTTGGATAAGTTACCAATGGTATTTTAGTGGGTAAGCTAGTTATAAGGTTGGGCAGTCTTGCTCCCCTACATCAACTATGTTATCCTTGCCCCTTATATCACTATGGGCACTGACTTGTTGGTCGTATCAAGAGTTGAAGTGACCACACACACACACAAACATACTTTTCCCTTCTCCACCAACAACCCTCTCCCAAATCCTATACTATTGATTACCTAAGCAAGCAAAGGCCACCCGAGCAGCCACAGTGAAAAACAATCAATCAACATTATATAGCATTCAAGGCTTGATGATGGGTGTAGGGATGTTTTTTGACCCTAGGATGTAGTATAAAAGTTTGATGGTATTATATATGAATGCCTAGTGGAAATCATGTCACTTGACTCAAGAAAGTGTTCATCCTAAGCTTGATCACCTTGGAGCTAATAACATGCTGAACCATAGTCAATATCAAGGGCCTTGTCAACCTACATTATTAGTAAATTGCTCCTACATCTAGTAAGTGGACTTGGTTCTCCCTCCAATAGTATGTATAGTAATATATCCCCATTGAGTGTCCTTAAGTTGTGTATTTATAAGGAGGGCTATTAGCTTTAGTTAGGTATATGCAAGTCACTTCCTACTTGTTTTTTTAGTAAGGATTTCTGTAGGGAGGTAGGGAATCTTATTGGATTCAATTCAAGACTCAAATCCAAATTGTTATTTTCAAATTAGTATTACTATAGTCTATGGTTCAAGAAGTAGAAACTATCCTTGTGTTTAGGCATTACACTGTAATTAATCGACAACTCAATATTCACATGAAGGATGAGAATTCTAGTCATCATTATTTGCTAGGATAACAAAAACGTTTTCAATCCCTACATCAACTCACAACATTTCATAGAAAAATTCTTTGAAGACACGTTCACAACCTAAGACAACAAGTGTCAAACTTGGGACTTGTTTCCTTTTGCAACTCCACTTATTGAAGATAGAAATGTGAAAGGTTTAACTTTTTCATTTGACATTGTGCACTTTATTCTTACCTAAAAGTTGCAATTTAAAAGTATATTATATTTCTCCTCATCTAACAACATTCCTTGTTATGA
>SNQJ01S0030887.1:15694-29178 GCA_010110895.2 Picea sitchensis
ATAATTCAAAGCACCCTCGCACATGGGATGAAAGCCTTCCCTATGTCCAACATAGCTACAACTGAGCCCTGCATATCTCAACTGACCACAACCCCTTTCAGGTGGGGTTGGGATTCCAACCATTGGGGCCCATAGATGTTGCACTTCCCCTTGCGATCACCTCGACCGACTCATCTCTTGCTCCAACTAAAGTTGAAAAAGCCACCTATTTCATTGAGAAGATCCATCACATCCGCCAACAGGTTCAGGATATCCTACAGAAGTCCAATGACAAGTACAAGCAGCGCCATGATCAACATCGGGTGCCACATAAGTTTTAGGTGGGCGATAAAGTTTGGTTGCACTTGCAGAAAGAACGCCTTACAATACTCCATCGAAAGATTCTCCCACTCCGTTATGGGTCGTACACCATCACCAAGGCCATGGGGGATAATTCCTTTGAGCTCAACATTCCTCCTTTCCTTGGCCCGCACCCAGTGTTCAACGTGGATCTCCTTCGTCCTTATTTTCCACCATTATTGGACACCTCAGACGTAGCAGAGCAGCTGCCACTAACAGATCTCAAGCCCGAATGCATACAATAGGAATCCAATGATCATATTTTGGACACACAGATCAAGGTCACTCGACAACAAAGGATCCAACTTTATCGATTCGTCAAAGCAGGGAAGCTCTTGCACCAAGGCAAGTGGCTCACCCGGGGCCAAATTCAACAAAAATTTCCTCATCTGATGGGGGAACTCAACGCAATGGATAGAATTGATTCCTAAGGAGGGAGGATTGATCCAGGTGGATATTGGTGGCCACCCACCTTTTCCAACTGGCTCAAAACACTTTTCTGACAATTTTGGCAATTTACTATTTTTAGCAGTTTTAACTTCCAAGGCTATTTTGAGGGCCTAAATGAAGGTTTTTCAGGATATAGCTTCTCTATGATAGAAAAAGGCATGATTGAACCCCCAAAATGAATCTCCTCGATGATACCTTTCCAACAGGCTATCACACGCCTAAAACGGATATCGTATGCAAAAGTTACGACCCCGAGAAGTTGATGTACTAACTTACCCAGACGGGGCCCACATGACGTGTGGCGTTTCATCTCCTAGGGTTAGGTTTTTGGATGTCTAGGGTTTTTTAAATTCTTGTTTATTGTAAAAAGGCCTTCAGAGCCTCATTGTAATCATCTTCTTGTGAATAAGCGTAGTCGTCACATCTCTTCTCAGAGATAAGCCGCCACCATTCCAACAAGCTTGTTTCCGTTGCATTTTACAGTTTCAGGTTATTTCCTTATTGAATAGAAAACCAATTTTACTGTATCTCTGTTATTTTTTGTTAAGAACATATTAATAATATGTAGTCATTTCATTCTTCTCATAAAATCTGGATCATCCTAGGTTATTATTGTTTCATTTTTTTCCTTTCTTCTTTGCATTATTCTACTGATGGGCTGGATTTGTTGTATTCAAATTTTCCAAAGTGTGTAGTTGTTGGATGGGAGAGGGTTGAACAAAGTTTATGCTGACATGTGTTTTTCCATGTGGAGGAGAAACTGGCTGTGGAGGACCAGGAAATGGGAAGTATAGATTTTTTTGTTGCAATGATCCGTAGGGCGCATAGGAAGGTGAAGCGCTTTCACTAGTGCCCAGGGTATATGCTGAGGTAGAAGGGGAACCTGAACTTGGTTGAGAGGCCAAATGCATCATGGGTGTCGGAAAGGGTCCACTCATGGGTGGGAGGGAGAAATAGGATATGGTTGTTTGTAAGGGGGAGGAGGGTAATAAGATGGTCCTCCATATGGTTGCGGATATTGAGGTGATCCATATACAGGTGGTGGTGGGTTGTAAGGGTTGTGGTGTGTCATGGTACCAATCAACCCACCCGCAACATGATATATTCCAAGTTTTTCCTATCCAAATGGTACATGTCTGGGTGCATCAGGTAACATTGTGTATAAGTAACCTTGCTGAGCATAGATGAGGTCAAACTGTTGGGCCTTGCTGATGGCTTCCTCTTCGGATTGAGGAAAATTGGATGCTACATCTTTAACAAGTATAGAGATGAGTGATTTTAGAAACCAATTGAGGTGTTGTTCTTTGGTGGTTTTTGCTTTACATAAACTACGTCTCCGACGCCATTCGTGGATGTGGTCGACAATATGCATAGATGAGGTTTGTTTTCACTTGGAGAGCAGTTCTAAACCAGTGTCATGACGAATTGGTAGTTGATAAAAGGATAAAAAGGCTTTGGCCAAGGATTCAAAAGTCACATGGTACCCTGATTTTTTGTCCACATACCATTTGGCTGATGGAAAAATGAGTGTTCTTTGAAATAACTGTAATCGGATGGATTCATCCATGATGCTATTTGAATAACACCATAAGTGGAAGGTCATAACATGGTTGGTGGGATCTTCCCCTGGTTTTCCTCCAAATTTTGGAATATCTGAAGGTAGTTTGGTAGGCATATTGGGCCATGTGGGGTCATGTAAAATGGGATCATTCATGAGTTTATTCAAATCAAGAATGTTGAGAGATGTCAAGTATGGCATGCGGGGATTTGGTGGAGGATTAGTTCTAGCCATTGTGTGAGTAGATAGTGGACCTGATCCTTGGGAGAGGTTTGGTGGGGTTGTACTTCTTCCTTGAGAAGAAGTTTTCTCCCTTCCTCCTTGTGAATGAGAGCTAGTGGATGGATGTCCTTGGGAATTGGACCCAAGCAAAGTGGAACCAATTAAATATGATCCCAAAATAGTGGCACTCATGGGGGTGTGAGATGGTTGAGTCGGTGAGTCGTCAAGACTAGGAACTCCTCCTAGAATAGGAGGGAGATTTTTCAAGCGTCTAGAACGACGGGGATTCTATGGGTCCCCTATGATGTCCGACTTAGCAAAGTGAATGTGTGCAAATGGTGATGAGAGAAATAAATCAACAAGAGACTTGTATAATTTGGACCTTCACAAGATAATATAACTCACAATTGGATGTAATCAAATGAGCATCATACATAAATCAACTGTAAATAAGCATACATGTGGGTAGATGGATTTCGTTCGCGTGGGGGAACACAATAAAACAAATTTTGGTCTCTTAAAATACGCGTCATCCTTCCTCTCAAATGATACTGGACCTTCCAAGAGAACTCAACAGTGGGGTCCGAAGCCACCGAAAGAGGAATTAATGAAGGATGAAATAATTAGTTATAATGAGGGGTAGAGGGTGCATATCCTGAAAGAGCTGGTGATATTTCCACAAAATCTGATCAAGGTGAAATCGCAACCCACAATTTCTACCTGGGTAGATGTCCTAAATTTGGTCACTAGGTACCTCGGTCAAAGTGCGAAATTTAGATTTTCAGCCTCATAAATGGGTCACGGGCTGGATCCCTTCCAAGAGTTGGGTGACTCAAGGGGGGACTCACAGAAGAACCAGAACTTGGCCTTCAACCCTTCAAGGGTATCTCCCTGCCTTATGGTGTAGGAATACTTGACTTGGAGGATTTGAAAGTTCCCTATTTTTCAACTTCTAATGTTTGAAAATGTGAAAACCAGATAACTGGGGGTTATTTGGATGCCTACCCCCGAAATCCTACCTAGCTAAAAATTTCTTTTGGCACCTCCTGTGGAGGAAAACTTAGTGGGTTTTAGAATTTTTTTAGATGTGGTGGGTTGATATATCGGGGGTGTGAACCAATCTCGTTTGAATTAAGTGGGTGTGGATAATTTCCAAATAAGTAGTGGGATGTTTCAAAATTCCTTTGGATAAAACCTACTTCAACCTCCACAATTCAAGATGGAAATTATGTGAGTGAGGAGTGACTTTGTGTGTGAGAAAGTGAAAAATAGTGCCAAATTTTAATAAGTTAGGTGTGAATTTGCAACATGTGGACTTCCTGTGGTCCTTACAAATCTTTGTTACCTATCTTACTAAGTTTCATTGGTACAACCTTGCAGAATTTTAAAAGCCCTAAAGAACTAACATGTGGACATATGGGTCCTTACCAATCCTTTAAACTCCTTAAATGTGGCTTATACTAAGAAATCTTGGAAACAATATACTAGATTGAAAGCATGTGGGCATGTATGGGCATTTTACTTTGATCTTTAAACTTCCCTAGTGATGTAAATTAAAAAAGAAATTCCAAGAAACTATCCTAATTTTGCAACATGTGGGAATGTATGGGCCCTTACAACTTTAAGATGATTTCAAAAAGAAACTAAGAGGAGCCCTAGGGGGGCTTTGTTCCCTCCTAAAGATTTTTTTATTTTAAGGGAGATGAAATGTCTCCTTAACCACCTTTATGATTCTCAAGATCGCTCTATGGTGCGAGAGAAGAGCATACTCAATGATCAAAGTTAATTTCTAGTCCCAATGTAAGTGTTTTTAGATGTGATAGCAATAATCTCAACTTAAATTTTACAAACCAAACAAGCCATCCATGTGGAAACCAAAGCAAAAGAGAAGAATATTTGGTTATTTTCACCCCCTAAGTACCTATGTTTAGCTAACATTTCATATGGGAAAGGAGTCCAAGTGGAGTGCATGGGCATTACAAATTGCATGAAAGAAAGAATTTGAAGGCTAGAGGCCCTCAAATCATCATAAAAAACCTTAAAATTTTGAAAGTATGGATATGTGCGCGGGTTACAATACTGACAGGTGTGCACAATGCACAGAGAAAATAAGCCTGTGGGGTGCATAATGTGTTGAGTGCGTGTCTGTGGGCTGAAATATTTGTGCACTTTCTGATACGTGTCGGGGGAATTTTTTTGAGTGAAATTCTTCTCCTCCAACTCAAAATTTGGCTTTTGATAGGTAAAGCTGGGCCAGTTTTGGTACTTGCAAGACAAATTGATTAAAAATAATTTCTCTCTAAGCCCAAATATGTTGGAATTTGATACCTTCTCCCCAGTATGGTCGCCAATCTGTTGTGCACGTTTCATCACTTGGGTGAGCAAAACAATGGCACTTGGATGCCTAGTTGGCCTTGCTAGACAAGACAAAAGTTCGTGAGTGGGTTAAACAAGGAAACCACATTTAATAAACAAATAAACAAACTAAAACAACTAAGAAAACAAAAACTAGAATGCATAAGAAACTTAGAACCATAAACAATAAACCAATGACTAAGATAATGCCACCAATGGATAACTATATTAGTTGGCAAAACACTGTACAGAAAAATGAGGACTTATGGGTCCCCTCTTCCTCCTTGGGAGGGCTCTTGAGTTCCCTAATGGAGAGCTCTTCTTACAATGGAAGAAAAATAACAAATAGTGAAGAAAATCGATGCCTATTCCCTCAAGAGGTGAGTGGAATGGCCTATTGCAATGATGCTTGAATACTCCAAGGAGAAAAGAGGATTATCAAGGGAGAATTGAGGAAGAATAACAATACTATGAAGATATTGGTTTCTTAGTGCACCCATGGATTCCATTTATAGTATTTCTTCAAGGAAAAATACAACTGGTTCTTAGTGTGAACAAGGGGTCCTTTAGGGCACCCTTTGGTCCTTGACCAACCCCCCATTCGGATTTTGCTCAGATATGGAGGTCAAATCAAGTTGAGAACTGGTCCATAAGTGGTTGGGGGGGCGACAAGAACCATAAATGCATCGTTCATAGGAATGCACATCTTTTCTTGTACACAGTCACACATTTGGCGCATTGTGCGTTGTACGGGATTTATTGGCCTTCGCACTATGAACATTCTTCCTTTAGTGAGTTTGCGCATGTAAATTTTTGTCCAATTGTATAGTTTTTTCCTTTTGAAATGTATTTTAGTGTTGTAGGTGAACTAATTGTTGTTGGCATTGTTGTATTTCTGTAACCATTTGCGTGCAATGTTGCAGACAAAATTTCAGTGATAAGACCCTACATCAAAGATGAAAATGTAAATATGCTATGATTTATTAGTGGATTCCCTCAGTCCTTCCAAGACATGATTGAATTTGATGAGCCAAAGACCCTAGAAGACACTATCCAGAAGGCAAGGTATTTCTATGAGCAGTTCAAGAGAAAAACAGAACCTCACAAGGACTGGAAGAGGAAGAGTGGTTCGAGATTCAAGAAAAACGGGTTTAAACCCTCAAAATTCAAGAGCTATGGGAAAGGTTCTAAGATGAGACTTCCTACTAAAAGTGTATACTAGAAAAATTTCCCCTCACAAAGTGGAAATACACCCTTTGGAGCAGCCCTAGGTAAGACTGATAATACTAAGAGAGAACCCTTGAAACGTTGGGGTTGTGGAGAAGAACATCTACCGAGAGACTTCCCATATAGGCAACAGAACAGTAGGAGGGTCTACAACATCCAAGAGACTACTAAAATCGATGATGTGGCTAGGAGCATGCCGCATACTGATGCAACCTTGGATAGTAAGAAATCCGACCACCAAGCTTCAGTGGTGGAGATGGAAGGTGTGATTTCCAACCGTCTAGTTTCCATTTTAATTGACCTTGGTTCTAATTTGAGTTATGTTTCCCCTCAAACTGTTGAGAAATGTAAATTGCAATGAGTTAAACATGTTAAATCAAGGCTGGTACAACTAGCCACTGGAGCCAAAAGAAAAGTAATAGAGGTCATACCAGCATGCCAATTCATTATAAGTGGATTTCCCACCCAAGAGAACCTAAACATATTTCCTTTAGAATATTATTACATGTTGGTTGGCATGGATTGGTTGGATGCCCATAAAACCAAGTTGGAATGTTACGGTAAAACTTTGGAGTGTAAAAATGAAGAAGGGAGAAAGGTAACCCTATAAGGGATTCAAAATCATGTCTCAGTGAGACAAATATCAACACTACAAGTGAAGAAGTATTGCAGAAAAGGATGCCCTTTGTATGCAATATAGGTGTTGGAATTTGATGAGGACGACAAACCAAATCTACAGGACCATCCCATATTGATAAAGTATAAATATGTGTTCCCAGAAGAGTTACCAGGTCTACCTCCAAGAAGTGATATTGAATTTTCAGTAGAACTTGCACGAGGAGAGGTGCCAATGTTTAGAATGCCCTATAGAATGAGTACACCAGAGCTAGTTGAGCTTAGACTAAAGCTAAAGGAAATGATGGGAAAAGGCTACATTCAGCCTAGTGTGTCTCCATGGGGAGCACCAACCTTGTTTATGAGAAAGAAGGATGACACACTTAGGTTGTGCATAGACTATAGGAAACTCAATAAGATGACCATAAAGAATAAGTATCCCTTGCAAAGGATCTATGACTTGTTTGACCAATTAAGGGGTGCTACAATTTTCTCCAAGATTGACCTAGGGTCGAGATACCATCATGTCCAAATTAAGGATGAATACATCCACAAAACATCCTTTAGGACAAGGTTATATAGTCACTATGAATTTGTGGTGGTCCCATTCGGGCCAACCAATGCACTAACCACTTTTATGTGCTTAATGAATAATGTACTTAGTAAATTCTTAGACAGGTTTGTATTGGTTTTCATTGATGATATTCTAATATATTCTAAAAATATAAAAGAGCATGAAGAACATATTAAGTTATTACTTCAAGTACTAGGAGAATATCAACTCTATGCTAAATTTAGTAAGTGTGAATTTTTCTAGAAACAAGTCCATTACTTAGGCCATGTTATTTCTGAACAAGGGGTGGTAGTTGATCCCAACAAGATTAAATCTATCATGGATTGGCGTACCCCAAAGGATGTATCTGATATCATATCCTTTATGGGCCTAGCAGGATACTATAGGAGGTTCATAAAAATATTTTCCAAGATTGGTTGCCCAATCAATTCCCTTCAGAAAAAGGGAGTTAAATTCATTTGGACATCAGAATGTGAAGAGATATTCCAAGAGCTAAAATACATTCTAACCAATGAAATTGTGATGAAGATTGCAGACCCAAACGATGACTTCCTTGTGTGTACAAATGCCTACAAGGAAGGACTCAGAGGAGTCATTATGCAAGAATAAAATGTAATTTTCTATGAATCTAGAAAATTGAATGAGCATGAAATCAATTATGTGACCCATGATCTAGAATTTTCTGCCATAGTGCATGCTTTAAAAATGTGGAGGCATTGCCTTATGGGTAGAATATTTGTGCTCATGACAGATCATTGTGGGTTGAGGTACCTATTTGATCAACCAAAAATCAATGCTAGACAAGCTATATGGATGACTCTCCTTAGTTAGTTTGATTTTGAAATCAAACATATTAATGAAAAGAAAATAGGGTGGTTGATGCCCTTAGCAGAAGTGTAAAAATGATTCACTTGGTAGTGGTAAGCACCTCAATTCTAGACAAGCTATATGGATGACTCTCCTTAGTTAGTTTCATTTTGAAATCAAACATATTAACGGAAAAGAAAATAGGGTGGTTGATGCCCTTAGAATAAGTGTAAAAATGATTCACTTGGTAGTGGTAAGCACCTACAAAACCAATGTCAGGGAGCGAGTCAAGAGTGCACAAGAAACCAATGCATTCTTCGAGACTATAAAATCGTACTTAGAAAAAGAGCCCAACGGGATGAAGTACAAAGGTTATCAAATGTTGAATGATGGCCTGCTAACTTACAAAGGTAGGTTGTATGAAGAGGTTCATGATGTATGAACTAGACAAAAGACCATATATTGGTCATCCTGGTTATCAAAAAATGATTACTGCCAGTAGGAAACTATTCTATTGGATAGGACTGAAGAAGGACATAACTGACTACTTGGATAAATGTCTATAATGTCAGCAGATTAAGGCAGAGCACCAGAATCCAACAGGGTTGTTGCAACCCCTACCAATTTCAGAATGGAAATGGGAAACCATCTCCATGGATTTCATCACCGGATTACCAAAATCGGCTAAGCAGAATGATGTCATCATGGTAGTGGTGGACAAATTGAGTAAGTTTGCTCACTTTGTTCCCTTCAAGTCAACTTGCAAGGCAATAGATATTATCAGTATTTTCATGAAAGAAATATTTAGGCTGCATGGCATGCCTAAAGAGATAACATATGACATAGATACTAAATTTGCTTTGAGCTTTTGGAAATATTTAATGGATGGTTTTGAAACTAGATTATTGTTTAGCACAACCTATCACCCTCAAACTGATGGATAGACAGAGCGAGTAAACCAAATATTAGAGGATATGTTAAGGATGCATGTAATGAATCAACCTAAGAAGTGGGAATACTACCTGCCAATGGTAGAGTTTGCCTACAACAATGGCTATCAAGAGTCATTGAAGATGAGCCCTTTTGAAGCCCTCTATGGTAGACAGTGAAAGATTCCAATCAGTTGGAATAATCCAGTAGACAGAATTACGATCGGACCTGACATGTTGAAATAAATGGAACAAAAAGTAATTCAAACAAAGAAAAATATGAAAATATCTCAGGATAGACAGAAAAGCTATGCAAACAGGAAGAAGACTCCTAGAGAGTTCAAAACATGGGATCACATGTATCTCCTAGTTAGACCCAGGAAGAGCTTCTTGAGAATGGGATCTTGTGCCAGGATGCAATCTCGGTATTGTGGAACCTTTGAAATTTTGGATAGAGTGGGACATGTATCCTATAGGCTAGCACTCCCTCCCACAGTGAAGGCACACAATATTTTCCATGTTTCATTATTGAAGAAATATGTACATGATTCTAATCATATAATTGACTGGTTTGTGATTCAGGTGGAACCAGAGGAGGATTTCCTGCCAGAACCTCAATGCATAATAGACATGAAGGAGACCCCACTCAGGAATATAAACATTGCACAGGTCAACATGGAGTGGAAACACTTTGGCCCAGATGAGGCTACATGGGAAATGGAGGATGCCATGAAACATGCATATCCATTTTTGTTTACTTCTGTACATACAAAGCACATCGGTCGATAGAACATCGAGGATGATGTTCATTTAAGGGGGATAGGATTGTAATACCCCCATTTACCCCAGTTTGTAAATATAACTATAACTGGCCAAGAGACTATGGAAGACTAGATATGTGTGAATGTTTGATTTGATGAACCTTTGTAAAAAAAGGTCAATGTATGTATTTTCTGTTGTTAATAGAAAATGGATAAGTGTTGCATAATTGCTGGAAAGGGAGGTTTTCCAAGATAGACCAAGGATTCTATGATAGATATGGTGAGGGGAACCATAAATGGTTGAGATGACCTCCACCAAACCAGTACCTTACTGGATTTAATGACTCAGAACAGTCCTTTGACCCAGACATGAATTACCAGTCAGAGTGGTAGCTGAAGGAGTCCTCCTCAAGAGTTAATTAGGAGATTGGGCATAGTAGCCATCTGTAAGAATTCCAGACCTGACCATGAGATGTGGATTAAGACCCACAAAAACTTGTTGAGGAAGGAAAGAAAGAGGTAATTTGTGGGTGGAGGAAAAGAGAACAAGCAGATATGCAAAGGGAGTAGAGTCGAAAGTGAAATCTCAAGAAGAGAAAAGAGTGTTTTACAGTTCTCTGGTTTGAGGAAGAACTGGGAAATAAGCTTATCCTGGGCGTAAGAAGATGTTGGAAAGGTTTTCGTTAGAAGATGATAAATGAGGATGATGAGTGACCATGGAAGTACTCGGGTAGAACTCCTTGCTTTGTACAGAGAAAACCCACTGCCGAGATTTCGTGGGAGGAGGAGAGTAACCTCAGTCCCTGACCGTTGCTGAGTAAGAATAAGGAGTCTCTCTCAGAGCATCGTGGTATAGCTGGAGGGTGGCCACTGGTAAAATTGTCAAGAGTGGTTGTGCCTATGGTTGGGTGGAAACATGCACCCTTTCAACAGTCTCTTCATGAACTCTGGTTCTATGATAAGTATTTTCTTACTCTGTGTACTGAAATGGAAATGGTGATTGAATATATTTATATGGCTATGACTAAGTTTTGTGTTGAATGGTTAAGTTATAAATATGCATTATCTCTTTATGAAATCGTGATTTTAAATGGGCGCACGCTTGAATCCGTTGAGAAGTTAGAGAGTTGTAAGCTGTAATCCTGCAATAGTGTCGGGGAAAGGTTTATTGGACTGTTTAAGTCTTGTTGGTCTCTAAAATATACCTGCATGGGAATTCCAAGTTCAAACCCCGAGGAAGGAGGATGCCTTCTTTAGATCTTTCATCCGCATAACTGAGGGCTCATGCCATATCCTTAACCAATTTATGGCTAAAGGAATTAGTGCGTAGCCTCCAAGAGTTTTCAAAGGACCCATGTGACCAAGGTCTGGTAACCCTGCGCTATGCCCGAAAGAAGTTAATCCTCCTGGCTTTGGAACTCCGAGAGTTCAGAATTCCGAAGTGCTTTGACCCTACTGTTTATAAATCGACCGAAGGAAACTAATAGTTACGGTTAGCCATCAGGTTAATCGGTGCCTGGTGGTTTATTTATCCGAGATAGTTAGACTTGCCCATCATTAAACCTTGATCCACTCAGTTATTGTGAAATAACGCGAACCACCGATATGAGAGTATTCAGGAGCCCCCTTAGCCATTGGATCCATGCCGAGGAAACTTCAAAAAAGTCCCACTCCGCGAGAACGGGGATGATATATCATCAAACTACCCAAACRCCGAAGYCACGAAGTAATGAGAGCCGTGGATATAGAAATCCAGTGGAAATCACTCTTAGCCGTTAGATCGAACCTAGTAAAGAGGTAGCGCTAAGTACTTCAACAAAGTCCCACTTTAGGAGAATAGAGGTGGTCTAACACCAAAAATCCCGAATGCCGGATTCACGAAGTTAATCTGAGCCATTGAGAGTAGATGGACATGTGTCCATAAATCAACGGTTATCCAGAAGTCCAGTCATACAATGATATCAAAGTGCAATCACAAGAGTGTGCAAGTTTGGAGAAGGCCGGAGTAGATCTCGACCGCCCATTGTAGAGTGCACATGGACCGTTAATCATAGTTCTCCGCGTGTTTGGAGTTCGGAACTACAGAAGGAAGTGTGGCTCAAGGCAAGGAAACCTCTTAATGTCGAAGTTACGAAGTGACGTGAACCATCGATTTGGGAATTCTTCAGGACCTTCCTCGATCGTCAGATCTAGGTCATGGTCACTCCGACGCTGACCACTTCAGGAGCAAGGAGGAAGTCACACCACAGACCCCTGAACGTCGAAGTTACGAAGTAACAGAGGTTGTATATCCAGGGGTTACATGGACACACCGTGACCGTAAGATCAAAGGACTTGGAAGACGATCAGTCTAGGGTGACGTGGTATGCTGACATCACCTAGGGTGACGTGGACCCATGTTTGACATGCCCCGTGTCACCTGGATTCGTATGTTTCGTACACCCTATAGGAACATTAACACATGACACATGTCACCCACTGAAGGGGCCACATGTCATCTCCGCCCTTCCGCGTATCACACTTGGCACTCACTGCTTGGTCCATTTGGCAGGAGGAGCTTGTGGGACTCACCTATGTTTGCCTTCGCATATAATACAACACCACATGCGAGAATGGACCCTCCGAGAGTTCGGGACTTTGAGATACTTGAGATGTTAGAAAGCATGCTCCAAAAAGGCTGAAGGCCAGAGATACATTGTGGAATTTAGGAAGTTCAGGAATTCAGGATTCCAAAGGACATGCATGCATAAGAGAAAAGGGATGTTTAGCGATGAAACAACGAACACCAAACTCCCCTGTAGCTTATGTGTCAAATGAAGATCAAATCTTTCTGTTGGATTGGATGGTGGATGGACTTCCACCATGAATGCAGAAGCTTGAGGATGGTATGAATGAGATGGATCCATGTGGATGCCACATGGCCCTCACCCAATGAACACATGAAGGACTTCGGGAAGCCATAACTTACAACCCAGAGCTCAGATTTGAGCTTGGTAGCAGTTGTTAAAACACTACAAGTGAGTAGAAGAGGGTGAAGACCTCAGACATAGGATTCAAGATGTTTAAGGAAAACAGAATTTTCATTCCCCATTCCCTAAAAGGGTCTTTAAGGGGTTGGGTGTGTTACAAATAACAAGGTGGTGGCCAAGAAGTTACAACAATTTTATTAGCAGGAAAATATGCAACAAGGCTAGTATGGGAAAATAGGGGTGAAGATTCAACTTTGAGTCTTGTAGGCCAAAACAAATAACAATCAGATTATACCCAATATTCCTCAAGAGTAGTTTGTTGGAATTTCAAAGGTTATCCTTGGAGGCGGGGACCTGGATTAGGACCTATCCTGAAATATATAGACATAATTTGTCTATTGGAAACACATGAGCAT
Source organism: Picea sitchensis (assembly GCA_010110895.2). Lineage (NCBI taxonomy): Eukaryota > Viridiplantae > Streptophyta > Pinopsida > Pinales > Pinaceae > Picea > Picea sitchensis. The sequence goes on from SNQJ01S0030887.1 coordinate 28,917, forward strand.
GAAGGGTGCAAGACACCTATGTTTTTAGGGTATGTGAAGATGGCAATGTGGAACAAGGCAATTGAGAATGGTAAAGGACACATGGGTATCATGGTCTTAGTGAGGAAAAATAAAGGTCGTCTCATTCAATTAAAAAGAGAAGAATAAAATAAACAATTCATTTGGTTTAAAATATCAGAAAATGGTAACACCATTAGAATTGCAACATTTTATTTTTCCCCACAAGTCTCAAAAATGTACAAAAGTAGGGGGCTTGACCACA
>SNQJ01S0030888.1:8475-30935 GCA_010110895.2 Picea sitchensis
ACACCATTGGTATTACTTATTTAGCATATACTTTGGTACATGATATATGGGATGATATAGTTGAGACACTTGATTGATTGAGATACATGGTTGTGGCACTTGGTTCATGATAGAAGCATGTCATGGGTGATATGAAACTTGTTCGAGACACATGGTTGGCATGTTTGTAGAAGCATATGATTGATACACTCCATTGATGACATCTTACGGCATATTCTATGATATTGATGTACATGGGCGTTGTGCATGGTTGGCACACAATATGGCACAGGATGTACTTGGTTGATGTTTTGTTCATGATTCTCTATTTTTTGTTGACATATATTTTTCTTCATGATGTATGGTATGGCACGAGTTTGATGCATGGGCAGGTCCAAGGATCGTCGTAGAAAGAGAAATTGATTTACGTTCCGGTTGAGCAGTAGCATTTGCAGCAGAAGCATATTGCAGTGGTAGCATATTGTTCATATTGCAAAGAAGATAGAGGGGGAGTCATTCTTCTTCCCATTATTCTAGGTGGAGATATTTATCAGATGCAAAGGTAAATACTTAAAATAGATCCCTATACTTGGAGAAAGAGCACAGAGGCATAGTTCCAGCGAGAGTGATGGTCACAGGGGGAGTGTGAGAGATATATATTCAACATTACATCAAAATGATATCCCTTGTTCAAAAGGGGAGAGATTATTTAGAGGAAGATCAAAGGAATTCAAATAGGGGGAGCAACCCCAAGGGGAGTTCAGGAAAGGGGAGCAGCCCCAAGGAGAGAACTACCCTTTTCCATTGATGTCAAAAGGGGAGAGATGGTCACATTGATGTTATTGAGATGACTATTTATGTAGAGAAATGCCTTGCCTACATGTTTCCATCAATGATTTGTGTTGACATCAATGTTGGTATTGCCATCAATGCCAAAGGGGGAGATTGTTGGATCATGTTTTCATTGATGCCAAAGGATTGATTGATTGATGTCAAAGGAACAATTCCATGTGATGCAAGAGCATCGTTAGCGAGCATGCGGAGAAGGACCACTCAGCTCCTGGGAATCTTTTTGGAATCTCAGCGCTGGCAGTTACGGAAAATATTTTGAAGCACGCCTAAACTCAGCGCCGAAAAATCTTTTGAAGCACACTTGAACGATTGTGAACGAAGTGGGAGTTTCCACTCCTGATCTGGAATGTGACTGAACTAAGATAGCCTTTAGGTTAGGTTTTGATGTAGACAAGTAGTCGGGGGGGACCTAAGGACCCTCGAAGATAAATAGAGGTTTTGTATGCAAAAATGAGGTTGTTTCAAGTTAGTAGGAGATTTATGAGTTTTAGTTGTTGTTTTGATTATAGATGTAGCCATTTTTACTTTTGAATGAAGATAACAGAGAAAAATTGACCCAATGCATGGTGTGGACATTGTTTTCAATTCCCTATTATTGTGTTTTCATGAATGAATGAATTTATTTATGAGTAGATGGAACTGTGAATGTTAGTATAAGTTTCAATTGTTTCTCTTATGTCGAATCGGTGCAAGGTGTGCACAAAGAATGCAAGGAGTGCATTGATGGGATCTGTTTCGGTTCTGAATCTCAGAAGAGATAGCACAAAACTTCCCCTTTGCGAGGAGTGCAAAGTGATTTTTGCAAGGCGTGCACAGTCGTCTGCAAGAACTCAAACCTTTCATAAGAATCAGTTGCAAGGTGTGCATTGAGAAAAAGGAGAACGCTAGGAGGGTTAGAAGAATTTATTTTCGATAAATCCTTCGGATCTAAGTTATTGAAAAACCCTGAAATGCAAGGAGTGCATAGGAAGTAGAAACCTTCACGAAGGCCAAGCTCAGGAGGGATAGCACTTCTCAGAAGTGTAGTCGAGGTCTGAGAGACAGACTCGCAGGAGGTTCAAAGGTATAGGCCTTTGAAGACTTAGAAAATATTCTAAGTTAGAAGAGATCAGAAGCTTAGGAGGAGCGATGGTGGTCGTTGGATCACAATTCAAGAGATCAACAGTCATCTGATCGGAGCAAGGTGCACGAGCCTTAGCACTTTGCACACTCAGGAGAGATAAATCACCAAGCTTTGAGAACTGAGATTTCTGAAGCCCGAAGAGACGAAAATCCGAAGTCAACCTCAATTGTTTGATCAACCGAAGTAGATCTGAGTCGTCAGATCGTCCGAAGTGAACTTCAAGCGTTGGATCACTAAGGTGAATCTGATCCGTTAGATACCGTGATTTCAGGAGGAGTCAAGTTTGAGACTTGAGATTTTCGAAGCCCGAAGAGTCATAAATCTGAAGTAAATCTCAGTCATTTGATCAGTCAAAGCAGATCTGAGCCGTCAGATCGTCCGAAGTAAATTTCAGGCATCAGATCACCTGAAGTGAATCTGAGCTATCGGAGATCAGAGGAGACGTGGCATAAATCTATGAGTTCAGGGTAAACACCCAAAGAAATTCTCGACCGTCAGATCAAGGGAGACATGGTGTAGATATGTGAGCTCTGGGTATAGACACGAAGTAATTCATAACCGTCAGATCTAGGGGAGACGTGGAGAAAATCTATGGACTCCGGGTAAATACTCAAAGAAATACTCGATCGTCGGATCAAGTGGACACGCGGGAGGATTCTACATACTTTGAGGAGAGAAAAAAATTGAGAGTTGAGAATTCCAAAGTCCAGAGACGCGAAGGGATCGCAGTTGTTGATCTGAGGAGGACACGCGTCAGTACATTATAACCTTCGGATAAAATTCATAGAAAGGGTGAAGTTTGACATTTGAAATCTATGAATTCCGAAGACTGGAGGAGATCTCGACCGTTGATCGAGAAGAGGGTCACAGGACCATTGATATGAGTTGAAAGGTCAAACACCCGAAGTGGAAGAAGGACCGTTGATTGAGCAGGACAGGTGTCTGCAAATCGTCAGCTCTGGAAGATTGAAGTACGAAAGAAAGAAGGGTTTGAGATTTCAAAACCTTGAATTCTGGAATCACGAATAGATCACATACGTTGATTTAGGAGGGGCATATCTGGTTCATGGATTGGGAAAGGGCCGGTCTGAACCTTCAGTTCAGTTAGCACAGTCAAGATCATGAGATTGATGGTCATCTCGCATTTCGGGGATAGAAAGTACTTGATCTTTACGAGATTGAGGGTGACCACAATTGAGACCATTGTTTTAGATAAAATACACGTGGAAGCTCAAGGTGAATTGCAGGGCGAAAATTGGTTTGACCCCAAACCACTCTTGAATGCACCCACAATCACACATAGGCATGAGGTCATCGCCCAAAGTCACATCTGAGGAGGGGTCGAGATAAAAGGCACTAATGCCAACTCTGAGATTTCATAGAAAATGAAAGGGAAGGTCACAGGTATCATGAAGCCTATGCAGGGAGCCGAGAGGACCTTTGTTTAATACAGAATGAGACCAGAAAATTTTCAGAGAGTCGTTCGACTCCAGAATCGAGGATCCTGACCGGGAGGTCACGCAGCCTTTAAGAGAGAATGGGGCCTACATCAAGCAGTATCAGAGCTGAATTTTTTCTTGCAGACAGTAGGCAAAGGAGAAGAGACAAAAGAACTCGAAGTTGTACTCTGTGCGTGATAGACAGTCAACACAATGCCACCAAGGAGACGAGTGGAGCCACCTTTAGCCAATCGGGTTGTAGAAAGGGAGATGTGAGAACTTTGTTTAATATTAGAGGCGATGGAGGCAGCGCGGAGAAGAGCACATGATGCTGGAGACATCAGCGATGCAGAGAGTGAAGAAGTAGAAGTCGAAGAAGCTGCAGGAGAAGATGTTGTCGAAGAATGCTTGTTGAGAGAAGTTGTTATATTGGGAGATAGAGACAAGATAGAGGTCCCAATGTATGAAGGCAATTTAGATGTTGAAGAGCTACCAGATTGGATAAGATCCATGGAAAAAAAAATTGACTATGAAGATGTCGATGAAGAGAAAAGAGTGAAACATGTTGTCACCGGGATAAAAGGACATGCAGCACTATGGTGAGATGAACTGCGGGCTGAGAGGAGAAGCAAAGGCAAACAGAAGATAAAGAATTGGGATAGAATGGTAGCCAAACTAAAGGCTAAGTTCATGCCCAAAGATTATAAGATCAATCTGTTCAGGAATTTGCAGAACCTGAGACAGAAGGATATGACAGTTAAGGATTACACAGAGGAGTTCTAGAGGTTGAACATCAGAACTGGACAAAGAGAGAAAGATGGATGTAAAAACTTGTCTTTTTTTAGATGTTGGCATTTTTATGGTTTGTCATGTATGATCAAGTATTGTGTATGTGGATGCAGGTGACCAGTTCAGGATGTCAGTCCACTGGAGGGAGAGGGACTGGGCGCACCTCAAGGAGGTAGTGAGGGATGAGGATCCAGGTGTGCGGGGACCTTTGGTAGTCTGTCGGTTGCTAAAGTTATTTCACTGCTCACTGTTGTGGGCACAGTAGTACCTGTTGTAGTTTCTGATATCCATGTGGAGCATTGATCCACAGTGCTTCATTTTGCAGGGGAAGTAGCTCGCATTCTCTGTGACAGATGATGTTTATTTCTTGAATGGGCTCCCTTTTTGGGGATGCGCTCTACCTATTTATCCCATGTTGCTATGGGATGGACAGTTGGCTGACCTAACACAGACGTATTGTACCGGGGAAGACTTTATGTCAAGATTAGTGGTGCGGATTGGGGTGATGGATGCCCTTGTGCATCGTTGCATTGCAACGATGATTGTGAGGGTCTATGGATCCCTAGCTACTCAGCAGATCAATGGTGGTCAGTTAAGGATCATGCAGAGGGCACTGGGTGGAGAGAAATTTTCTTGGGGCTTGATGCTACATGCCAAGATGATGGGGAAGCTCAACATGTGTCAAGCTACGAACTCAGGGCATTTTTCCTTTGGGTCGATCTTGGTGGCCTGGTTCTTGGAGAGGGTGCATGTTTTGCACCCGAGAGTTTTGTTGGATGTGCCTAGTGTGCGAGAGCCACGATTGATGCGGTGGGCATCGATTTTGGTTCGACATGGGAGTGGGGAGGGTGGCCATTACTTTACGACTGAGCTATCATGTGTGTGGCATCAGATGCCACAAATCATCCTGCGATACCCGTATGGTGGGATGGACTATCATTGGGATCCCAACATGGTCTTACCTCCTGGAGAGGTTTGGGACCACCGAGGTATGTTGATGTATTTGATGTTTTGTGTTTGGGATCGTATAGCATATGTTTGTGTGTATGGATGGGTGTTGATGCTATCATTTGTTTGTTGTGTGTGCAGATGTGGGACCACATGGACGAGAGGTAGAGTTGGTCAGAATGTCATCTCATCAGGGACCTGAGAGACCATCACGGGTGGGGGAGAGGCATCGGAGGAACGAATCTCTTGAGAGAACAGTTGATACTGATAGAGTTGGTAGGAGGTGTCTATATGATTACCCTAGTGCAGGGCCTTCACATGCTCATTCGGCAAAGGCTAGAGGAGTGCTAGAGGATTTTCACCGTCAATTGGAGGCGGTGCTATAGGGAGTGCCTGAGGGCATGTTGACATAGATCCAGGATGAGGGAGTCTTGGAACAGTGTGTGGGCCTTTCGAAGAATTTGTGGACCTTGATCGTAGAGAAATAGTAGCGGGGTCAGTGATGAATCGAAGGCTTCCCCCAGGAACTAGAGGACCACCGGTTGGTGGGGCACCTCCTCCAAAGAGAGGACCAGGTGGTGGTGCACTAGAGGCACCATGAGTTCTTTTGATGTGTAAATATGTTTGTATTTATATAGGCCTGCGAGTCCATTTTATATAGGGTGGTGTGACACCTATTTTGTACCTATAGGGATGAGGGGGTTCACCTACCTATGGGTGATTTACATGTACTATTTTTTGTAAACATTGATCGATATATATATATGTGTGTGTGTGTGTGTGGATATACATTTTGGGGACCTTTGTGGAGTTCACATGTGATGATGTTTTATGGTGATTTTTATGATGTCTAATATATATGTTATGATAGACTTTGATAATTTATGTATGTGTAATGATGTCTTGATGTGATAAATGCCAATCTAACGCTAGGTTAGCCATATTATCTATTATTTGATTGAATTGTCGTGGAATATGTGTTAATGTGATTGAATCAAAATGTTGAGATAAAAGTATAACTTGCACGTATTTGCGGAAGAGGCAGGGATCGTGGACATGATACACATTGTTGAGTTGCAGGACGACGAGCTGGGAATCTAATAGGATGCTAAGGTTGTGAATATGGTGGTGGATGGCCTCGGCAAGGAGGTTGATGATGGTTGTGTATTCTGCTTGGTTATTGGTTGTTGAGCCCAAACATATGTTGTTGGAGTGGAGCATTTCATGTGAGGGGGAATAGAGGGCCCAAGCAGCCGAAGCGAGATTATGTGTCCATCGGCTAGCCTGGTCAACGTAACCGATGTGGTAGGCCGATGGAGGAGTCATCTGTCAATAATACAAATGGTATATCAGCCATAATGCATGGGGGGGGAAAAGACTAAAAAACTTTATAAATGTGTAAAAAAGGAAAAAGCCTAGTGTAGAGTGGTTATGCCTAGGCGTAAAACGCTTTTAGGTATAACCTGTTGAAGGGTTCTTTGAGAGAATGGCCTTCGAGGGTGGCCAAGATGTAGGCACCTTTATTGAGGCAATGTTGGATGATATAAGGTCCATGCCATAAGGACTCAATTTTGTCGTGGCCGAAGGTATCGTGAGCGATGTCGTAGGCAAGGACGAGGTCTCCTTCGTTAAATGAGCAAAGGTTGACATGGCAGTCAAAAGTGGCCTTTGACCATTTTTTGGTTCCCTCATTGTTCTGTAATGAAGATCGACGGTATTCATCCAGTGACTCTAAGTTCAGCAAGTGTTGCTCCATTGGAGCGGTGTTAGTTAAAAGCTCGATGGCGGTGCGTAAAGTGGGAATTTCGCACTCGATAGGGAGAGTGGCTTCGACCCCATGGATGAGATGGAATGGTGTAAAACCAGTGGTAGTTTTAACTATCGTGCGATAAGTCCATAGCACTGAAAACAACATATGGTGTCAGTTGGTCTTATGTTTTTTGACAGTACGCTGCAACATGGTTTTAAGGACCTTGTTGACCGCCTCTACTTGTCCGTTGGATTGAGGGTAGTAGGTGGAGGCGAACTCGTGAGAGAAGCCTAAATTTGAGGAAATTTCGATGAAGAGTTCGTTCTCAAAGTGTTTTCCATGATTGGAGACCAGTTGTAATGGTACTCCGAAGTGGGAAATGACGTGATTAAAGAAAAAATGTGTTGCGGTGTCAGCGGTGTTGTTGAAGGTGGGAATGGCTTCGGCCCACTTGGTGAAGTAATCGATTTCCATGATAATGTACTTGTGTCCATTGCTGGATGAAGGGTTGCAAGTCATGAAGTCAATTCCCCATTTGCAAAATGGTTCGGCAGTGATGATTGGGTGTAGAAGAGCGGGTGGCACTCATGCTTTGTGGGGATAAAGATGGCATTTGTCACACTATTTCACAACGTGGATACAGTCGTGAAACAATGTGGGCCAGAAGTAGCCCGTGGGAATGATTTTTTGGGCGGTGGACATCCCTAAGATGTGACCACCGCAAGCGTCGTTTTGGCAATCATTTAGAACTCTATCAGCTTCGTCGATGGTCAAACATCGATGGAGTATGGTGTCGACCCTTTAGCGATATAAGATGTCACCGATAAGGAGATATCGAGGGGCCTAATGGTGAATACATCTACGATTGTCCTGGGAGAGGTTGGGTCCAAATTTCTGTGTTCGAAGGTAGACGAGGAGATCGTCATACCAGGGATTATCCGAGGGGATGTAGACGAGGTGTTCATCAGGCAAGTATGTATTGACGGGTGAACTAGTAGTATCTGAGGGAAATGTCGTGATGATTTCGGCGAGGACGACGGATTTCTTTCTCTTGGGAATTGAAAATTTGAGTTCGTACTCCTGAAGGATGATGATCCATCGGGGAAATTTACCATTAATTTGTCAATGACTGAGCCAGTATTGCATGGGCTTGGAATCTACCACAGCTTTGGTAGTGCGAAGCAGGATATAATGGCACAATTTATGGACTGCGAGGACAACTGCAAGGGAGAGTTTCTCTTCATGATTGTACTTCAGGGGTGGCCCTGAAAGTTTTTTACTAATATAGTAAATTACATACTCGTGGTCGTCATCCCCAAGTTGGAGGAGAACTCCTGCTACTGATATGGTTGAGGCCGATAAGTAGAGGATGTAGTCGCTATCATAGTCAGGTGGACTAATCAAAGGGGCATTGGAGAGCGCCACTTTTAAATCATCAAAATTGGTTTGGGTATGTTCATCCCATTGGAATGGGATATCATGATGCAATAAGTGAAGGAAATTGTGTGTGCGAGTAGCATAATCTGGGACAAAGCGGCGTAAAAAGTTATCTTTGCCTTGTAGGCTTTGTAGTTGGCATAAATTCCGAGGTGGTAGAATTTTTCTGATGTCTTGGACCTTGAGGGGGTCGACGATGATGCCACGTCGGGAAATGATGAACCCAAGGAGGCATCCAACGGTGATGCAGAATACGCACTTTAGGGGGTTCAAGTGGATATTGTATTGATGGCACCTTTGAAAGATGATTTGTAAGTAATCTAGATGTTGAGTGTGTTTCTTGGATCGAGCGGTGAGGTCGTCCAAGTATGCGAGGATGATATGATCCAGATCATGGAAAATGTACTTCATGGCCTGTTGGAATGTCACACCAACGTTCTTGAGGCCAAAAGTCATGACATGATATGCAAAAGTACCCCATGGGGTAGTGAATGTGGTTTTGTACTGGTCTGCAGGATGAATCTGAGTTTGATTGTAGCCAGAGAAATCATCCATGAAGGACAAGGCTTCGTGGCCAGCACAATCATCGATAATTTGGTTGATGAAAGGCGTTGGGAAGTTGTCTTTGGGATAGGCATGATTGAGATCACGAAAGTCAATGCAGACGCGAATAGTGCCTTGTTTTTTGTTCACAGGGACGGGGTTGTGTTATAACCCAAAATTGCATTGTACATGCTTACCTGGCATCAGGCCATCTCATTTGACTTCTTTGTTAAGCCACTACTGAACAACTTCTAAAAAAACACTCTTTTGGAAGGCATACACGCCCTGCTCCACTATTGCATGTGTGTGTACGCTGGCTGACCCACTACAACCTTCGTATACCTAAAAAGAACGAAAAAATGGAAAGTTGCAGATGGAACACACAGTTTTGGGTAAGTTAACTAAACCGACTGACCATCCATATTCGGTCACTCGAAAAAATACCTAGCCCTTTCTAGCTTATAAAAGAAGGGGTAGGGGTCCCATTTGAAAGGAGGAAAATCATAGAAAAGAAATTATACCCGATTTAGTATTCCCCTTGCCCCAACCTTTTACAATTATTATGTGAAGAGAAGCATATACAGAAGCAGTTGGAGCACAATTGAAGAGGAGCCCGGGACCATATTCGAGGAGCAATGACTGATCTCACTATTGTAAGGTTACTCTTGTGAGATTAATAAAAGAAGTACTTTTCCCGTCCCGCCATATGAGATTGTCAATATTTAAATTTGATTATATTTTGATAGAATCTATAACCCATTAGTTTATAGATCATATGCATGTGGAGTTATTTTTTTGTATTTTGTGAATGCAAGTCAACATTGGGAGGAGAGTTGCAGTCAAGGAGTGACCAAGCGTAAAGGGATCGACATCAAACACGAAAACTAAGGTACAGTAACTGGATCTCTTTAACCTTGAATTTCCATATGAATAATGGGGTTTATGATTGGGATGTTGGTAGAAAGTAGGAGACTTTAGGTCATTTATGCATGCATGATAAAACCCTTAATGCTAGTCCGTAAGAGAGATTTCCCACCCACAACAGAAATGGTGACCATACTAGGAATCTCTAGGGTTTTCTGGGGATACTTTTCGAGTATTTTAGAATTGGTTTATTACCTTTTTTCTAAGTTTTTTGCAAGAGTCTGAGCTTGTAGGGATTATGGTTTTCCATACCAGTACTCCCTGCATGATTTCTTGGTTGTTTAATTATCATCCCGAGAATTTACAGAGGTATACGTGGCCTGCAGAAGCCCTGCCCGCATATACACGTGCCCTACCTTTATACAGACCGCGTATATCTGATGGGTTGTTGAAGTATCAGTTGTGTGCTTAAGTCCAGAAAAAAAAAAAAAAATTAGAGGCAGTCATCCTCTTTCCCTGTCAGGAGTGATCCTTCCCAGGGGTTTCTTGGATTTGTTCATAGTCTATGTGTTGCAGTCTATAGCATAGGAATAGCCTCAGATTATCTTTGTTTGATCAAAAGTTTCCTTTCATTCTCTTTGCCAAAGTTACTTTCTCTGTCTCTGAGGGACTCTGGTTTTCAGTACCAGTGCTCCCTGCATGTGATGGATTGTGTTTTTCATGTTTTTGAGCATTTAAAGAGCTATACGTGTTGTGCAGTAGTTATGCACACGTGCATACATTCTCTGCCTTTAGACAGCGCGCGTATATACTCCGGTTGTTGTGGTGATAGTCGCGTATCTATATTGGGGAGATCTTTTGACAGAGAGAGGTAGTCATCCTCTTACCTGTCAGAAGTTGGTATTTTCAGGGGTCTTTTTGGTCTCTTCCCTAGTCTCTATGATCACAGTTGGTAGCCTAGGTTTGACCATAGCATAGTTTTATTTTCATCAAATGGATTTCTTGAATTTTCTATAGTAGAGTCTTAGACAAATATGTGAGTCTTTTTGAGATCAACGTATTTTGAGGTTTTGGTCAAGTGACTCCCTGCGATCTACAATAGGGCCAGAAGTGATTTTTGGTTTTGGTTTTGTCTTCACTTTATCATTTTGCTTGCTTTAGAAGAAAGAAAAGGAATCCATTTTTTCAATTCTAGTATTTTGAAGCATGTTGAAATTTTTTACTTCTTGGTTTGGTTAAAGAATTGGTTGTTTGCATTAATCAATAGGAAAAAGATTGGTTTCATAAGTTCTCAGATGATTGAATTAGGACAATACGTAGCTCATGGTTGAGCGAAATCTTGTTTTGATTTTTTCAGTTAAAAGATCTTAGAAAGAAAAAGTTTGAAAAGTTGGTTTAAAAAAAAATAAAAAATAAATTTGTCAAGAAGAAGTCATTTTGTTTCCATCTTGTTGTTTATCTTCTCTTTCGTCTCTTAAAAAATCACCAGTTTCACTTTCATAACCTTTGACTTAAGACAAGCCCAAAAAATTAATGATTAATTAAAATCAACTAGACTTTATGTTTTGTAGGGTACATCAACTAGTCTAGGCTAGAGCCTTGATTTAGGATTGGAGAGGAAACTCTTCAAGGATGAAAAACAAACATAAGAGTATGTGCTAGGGAGTGTCAAAAGTCCAGTATCGTAAAAGTTATCCGGGACCCCCCTCTAACACAGGGGCTAAACATGAGGTCGTGTAATGAAAGGTAGTGGATATAACCCCTCCAAAGCCAGACCAAACGTAGTGGGGAATGCATATAGAGGGTTTGTCTTGGGATTTAATTGATTGCATTTGCCACGGAGCTTCCTGGGTCTCGAATCCATTCAAGGTCCTCCGTCATATTCTGGAACACTTGCTTTCGATACCCTTGATAGGTTTCGGGCTTGATACCATGCTCATTGCAGTCCACCCGGCTGTCGATTGTACCTACCTGGTGATTGTTTGCGCATTGGAAACCTAGTTGCTTATCTTTCTAGTGACTTACACATGTGACTGCGGGGGTATACCATGGTCCCTAGGATAGACATCGGGCCACACTTTGCATAGTATACCCGGAGGGTGATTCCATATTCAAGTTGCACTTGCACCGGTAATTTTCTCTAGTGTTGGTTGTTGTAACTGTTCTTCCACTTAGTTAGTGACTGCTTGTTTTATCTCATAGGTACTTTTTAGTGTGTGTTGGTTTTCAAACAATTATAGATTTCCCTAGTGTGTCTTTGATTTTATCACACAATGGAGGATCAGGAGTATCGCTAGTCACGAAGGCTTCTGGGCCTTCCATCAGTTGACCTCGAACCCGCCCCGCCACCGCTAAGGAGAAAATTAGACCAACAAGGGTCTTTTGAGACAACCGGGTTACAAGAAACTGTGCCCAAGCCATCTTCGAGAGAAGAACTTTCATTTCTAGAGGAACCAATAATTTTTTACCTTGGAGCAGAGGCTCTTAGTCCTTACAACCCTCCCATTACTGATCTATCAGCGCCCATCATCGTATAGGTTCTACATTACGAGCATCTGGTAGTGTCACCGGCAACAATGGAAGCACACGTTGCCACTTCTTCAGGGAATACGGATATTTCCTTCACGACTGTCACTATTGGGGGTGTTCCACCTCCTAACCAACCGTCGTCGGTCTAGGCCACCATGGTATTGACTGCTTCTACCTCAGGCAGCGGTCTAATTCCGTCTATGATGGCGATAACTGCTTTGTTTCCTCAGAACACGACAAACTCTCCTTTCTCATATGGGATGCCTAGCTTCCGTACGAGTACTGTACTTTCCTCCTCCACTCTACAAACTTTGGGTCTGGGGGCAGGGAGTTCCAATGCTCCTCTCCAAGGATCTATTGGGGGTACTTTCGTTCCCTTTATCGCTTTCCCTTACGGTGGGGGTCATATACCCCCTTCGTCCCCCTCGCTCAGCGGTGTTCCTCAACTCTCCATCGGGCCTAACATAAACTTGTTTGGAGAAGGTATTCAAGCACTCTCTTCTTATAATATGTTGGTTGGTTCAACACCTTTATCTTTGTTCAGCGCATTTGGTAACAATTCTTTCTCGTCAGATGTCATTTCGGTTGGGGCCAACCTCGGTTATGGACAACCACATCCTGTACAGGGTACTATTACTGCACAGGGGGCACACTTAGGAATTCCTTCCTCACAAGGATCTTGGAATCCATGGCAGGGACCATTCCCCTTGCCAGGGATGTTGATCGGGGGCAACCCTTTCCATACCTAGTGGAACCCCGGGCAAGGCCCAACGCCTATGCCCGTCGGATCGGCAGGGGAAAACCCCTCCCAAAATCCTTGGAATGTGACGCAAGCTTAGCCCTTTACATATTATTACGGGAACCAGCAGATGATGTCTCAACAAGCGCCCAATCCATACACTGGTCATGGTCATGGTTATTACCAGAGCCCTGGCCAGAAACCTAACTTTTCCTGGCAACCTAGTGCCAGTCAAACCCCAGGCTCCTTTTTCCCCGACAACAATCCACAACCCAAACTACCATTTCTGGAAACCCTCCACTTTCCAGATTAGACAAGGCTCATAAATGACCCCATCTGTCACGATCCCAATTGACCTCCCATACTGACCAAGTTGCCTTCGTACATTCCAAAGTTCGAGGACAAGCTTAATGAAGATCCTAGTGATCACGTGACTACCTTCCACTTATGGTGCTCGTCCAACTCGTTAAGAGACGACTCCATTCAGTTGTGATCGTTTCAATGCACTCTCATAGGGAGTGTTGTGAGATGGTACATTGAGCTCGACCGCTCATGATACTCTTCCTTCAGTGAATTGGCAATGGATTTCCTGAACCATTTCCAATTACCTGTAAGATACGACGTCGGCACTGAATTGTTGGCCAATTTCGAGCAGAAAAAAGAGGACCGTATCTTGGATCATGTTTGAGAATGGAGATGCCGGATGAGTTTGATCAAAGTGTAAGTCCCACCAACATTCCCGCTAGAGTGGTTCCTTAAGTCTTTGGTACCCCAGTTATCTAAAGACGTTGCAACGTCCGGAGTGTTTTCCGAGGAAGACGCGATAATGAGAGCGCACCAGCTAGAGCTAATTTACTCTCAATATGGTTTACTCTACGAGATTTTTCTAGACGCACTAATGTCAATCCTTGACAAAACCAGGCAAAGGTCTGGACCACATGATGATGGCATTATTGGTTCAGAAAAAACCAATCCCTTTGATCCATTGTCAAATCAATTGCAACAATTGTTGATACAACAAATAGCGGCCAGCCAAACCACTAGTTCGGTTGTTCCCCCTACCCAAAATTCGGATGTACACAGTGTGAAAATGACAAATCCAAAGGCCACCCAGCAGCCTGACAGAAAGAAGAAACAATGAAAAAAGGGTAAGGGGGGTAAGAAACCCACCGATAATGCTGGCAGAGGAGACACTGAAAATAAAAATTCAAAGTATCCTTGTAATCTTTGCAAGGAAGACCACCCGAACCATCAGTGCCCTCGGCTTGCGGAGACCCAGAAGTTATTGGCACAACAACATCCTATTGTGTTAACGAACTTGTTCCCACATGGGAAAAATCTAACTCAAGCCTCCTCGAGCACAGAAGGGGGCAGTAAAGGACCCCCTTCATCTTCAAGTGATCCTTCATCCACAAACATGTATATGATGAAAGGTGATTCCTATATAACGACTAGATCACATGATTACAGAAAGCTAGGCACCTCTGAGAAGGGTAAAGAAGTTGAAAACCCACCTCTTTCTCTTCAGATTGAGAAGACGTTGGTCAAAACAATGATGCGCATCCCAAAAGGTATGTTCAAGAAATCTTCTTACAACCCAAACGCAAGGTCTGTCCAGAACTACTCTGTGGTGGAGGATTTATCACAAACCCCTTATGTGATGTCTGCTTTTGAAGTCCTCTAGAGTTTCCCTTCCCAGAGAAAGGCCATGTTAGCTGTCTTAGGCTCTGACGAGACTTAAAACCTCATCTTCCTTACCACGTCGCTTTTCAGATAGTAGTGGCTTATACCACAAAAACGTTTACTCGGAATATTTTCCGTACAGTGGTGGATGAGGGTGCCTCGACATGCATGATGTCTTTGGCATGTTGGAAGGCCATCGGCCAACCCATTTTGTCTCCGTCACCTACTCTACTTACAACTTTTGACAATCGTTCTTTCCAACCACATGGGATCATCCCCTCTTTCCCCATGCAGTTAGGGGGGAAAAACTGTGTGTGTAGAAGTTGAAGTGGTCGATGTGTCCCTTGACTACAATATTTTGTTAGGCATGAGTTGGACTTATTCTATGCAAGCAATGGTCAGGATAGTGTTTTGGGTCTTGTTGTTTCCTCATGAGGGTCGTATTATGACCATTGATCAGTTATCCTTCTCTCGTCCTGACCCTTCATCGAGAGTCTCCACAGTCTCGAAGATTGATAACCCCCAACCTGGAATCATCAATGTGGGGGTTGGTTTGTGCCCATCATTGATGGGTACTTTTTATTACCCACCTCCGACCAGAAATTTCCATTATATGACGTTCGTCCCCGACCAGCCTCGTGCTGAAAATTTTCAAATCTCGTCATTTCGCACGATGTACTTTCACGATCCGTGGACCCTTCCTTCCCCATCCGCTATGATGGAAGGCACAGAGCACCATGGCATGGCCATGGCTTTTTCTGTGGTAGAAGTTGCATACTTGATCATTCAACGAGCTTCTATCGACCCCGATCCGACTCTAGCACAAGAGTTAGATCCAGTGCTTGAGCCTATTTGGGCTCAAGGTTCTCTTGCTGATAAAGATTTTTTAGACTTAGTCTTGCCTTCAGACGAAGCAATTATTGAGGCAATGACTAGTCCGTACAGACCTTGGGATGATCTTCATCATAGATCTTAATTCCTCCCAGAGTTAAGATGAATTTAAGCAGGAGAATTCACTCTGACCATGAATGGAGATAAAGATTGTCCTATCAATCCTTTGGAAACACACGCGGTTTACGCTGAAGTAAATATGGCCACAATAGCCGAGACGATACCTATTGACATCTCCAGAACCCCTGGCATCCTGAGAATATCTTCGTCGGAGCGGACTTCTCCCCCGAGGAAATTCAAATCTACATAGATTTATTTAAAGAATTCTACGACGTCTTTGCCTGGTCTTATGAAGAAATGCCAGGCATAGACCCAAGAATTGTTGAACATGAAATCACGACTTATCCTGATGTCAAGTCGGTCCAGCAGAAGCTTCATCTAGTCAATACTAGGAAAGCAGCAGCTATCAAGGCTGAAGTAGAGAAACTACTTAAAGTTGGTTTCATATACCCCGTCCAATTGACTCAATGGGTGTCAAATCCCATGCCAGTCAATAAAAAACAGGTTACGATTCACGTATGCATGGACTTATGTGATCTGAACAAGGCCTGCCCCAAAGATAATTTCCCCACACCATTTATTGACCATATAGTTGATGAATGTGTAGGATGCGAGGCCTTTTCATTCATGGATGGTTTTTCGGGATACAATCAGATACAAATCAAACCCAAAGATCAACACAAAACCACTTTCATCTATCCATGGGGTACATTCGCTTGTCGTAAGATGCCTTTTGGTCTGAAAAATGTTGGGGCTACGTTTCAATGGGCCATGTATTTTTCTTTCCATGACCTCAAACATATAGTCAAGGCTTATCTCGATGATTTAGCGTCACGATCTCGTAAGAGAGTTGATCATCCGGAACACCTCTGACTTATCCTTGAACGGTGTCGCTACTACCGAATCCGCTTGAATCCAAACAAGTTTAGTTTTTTCATCACATCAGGTCATATGCTAGGTTTCAACATTTCGACAACAGAAATCATGGTCGATCCTCTCAAGGTTGAGGCAATATTTCAATTGCCTCCCCCGTGCACCATACCTCAACTTCAGAGTCTGCAGGGAAAAGCGAATTCTCTACGGCGTTTCATCGCAAATTATGTCGAGATCACAAAGGGTTTTATGTGTTTATTGAAGAAGGACAATCCTTTTCATTGGGACGAAGTTGCTCAATGCTCTTACGCAGCATTGAAAAGCGCTCTCATATCAACCCCTCTGCTTCGGCCACCCAATTATACTAAAGATTTCCTATTATACTTGGTCGTTGTAGAGTCAACCATCGGTATGGTATTAGTTTAGGAGGATTATTTACTCTCATAATACGTGATTTATTACCTGAGTCGAGGCCTAGTTGGACCGGAACTCAATTATTCCCATATCGGAAAGCTTGTGTTGGCAGCACTTCATGCTGTCCAACGGTTCCATCATTATATTTTGTTTTGCAAGACTACCATCATTGTCGTCGTGAATCCATTTCAATACGTATTGACATGACGAGTCATCGGCGGAAAAATCAATAGATGGATAGTTATCCTCTGGGAATTCGACTTGGAAATCATTTCGGCGAAATCCAAAAAGTCGATGGTCTTTGCGGAACTTATATCAGAACTTCCGGTCGAATCAGGTGATTTTATACCCGACGAGTCGCCTATCAAAGGAGAAATGTTTTTGATCGCGTCTTCTGACCCCTGGTATGGAGATGTGCTAGTCTATCTCCAGACTTTGAAGTGTCCCGCCTCTGCTTTTCATGATGAGCGTCGTTGTATACGCCATCAGGCTAAGAACTATATCATACTTGAGGAAACATTGTATCGTCGAGGTGTCGACTGCATCCTTCGGCGTTGTCTCATTCATGAAGAAGCGGAAATCGCGCTTAACGATTACCACACTGGAGCATGTGGCGGTCATTTGTCTTGTTTGGAAATAGCCCAAAAGACTCTACGAGCCATTTACTTCTGGTCGACATTAATCAAAGATTTTTTTGAATCGGTCAACAAGTGCCACCCATGTCAGATCTTCTCTCGGAAGATGAAGGCACACCCTGCTCCCATGTTTCCCGTTATTACCATTGGTCCCTTCACTAAATGGGGGATTGATTACACTACATGCAACCCCCCTTTAGTAAGGGGGTACCATTATATCATCGTAGCAGTAGACTACTTCACCAAGTGGGTCGAAGCTATGCCAACATTCAAAGATGAAGGGGAGACAACCGCTCTCCTTTTGTTCAACTAGATAATAGCAAGGTTTGACGTCCCGAGAGACATTGTCACTGACCATGGAAGTCACTTTCAGAAAAAAATGATGACCGAGTTAACATCAAAGCTTGGGTTGAGGTAGGAACATTCATCACCTTATTACCCCTAAGCGAATGGTCAAGTGGAAGCTGTAAATAAATCTCTTAAAACCATTCTACAGCGAATGATCAATTCGGCCAAGTCAAATTGGTATTTGATGTTATATTCTGCATTATGGGCTTACCGAACGTCTATTAAGACTGTAACTGGTTTCTCACCTTTTAAACTCGTTTACGGGATGGAAGCAATATTACCTATAGAATGCCAGATCCTATCGTTAAAGTTGGTAGTACAGTTATTGCCAAATACTTCACCACTTGAAGAACGGTTACTATATCTTGAGCAACTCAATAAACAATGTTGTGACGTAGCCTTGTCTAACGAGGCTCACAAACAAAAATTTAAGTGTCAGTATGATCGGTCCATTCATCCTTGGATTTTCTCGGAAGGCGACCTTGTCCTGGTCTATGATCAATATAAGGACCCCCTGGGGGTAGGCAAGTTCAACCCCATGTGGTTCGGACCTTTCATCGTGAAAGAAGTACTACAAAAGGGCGCTTATCATCTGGTGGACTTTGAGGGAAATGTTTTGGCGGAGCCTGGAAATGGGCTCTACCTCAAGAGGTATTACTCATAGGTGGGTCACCTTGGGTGACTTTTTGTAATATATGTATAGTATGTGTACTATTACTTTTTGGGTTTTTGGTTTTATGGACATGTCATTTTTTATGTCATCTTCTTCATTGTGGCAGATGTCAAGTGAATCAGAGGTGTTTGTTTGATTTGTGGATGGTTCTAGCTGGCACAGTCGAAGGCTTGCCTCCGCAGCTTGGGTGATTTTCACACCTCAGGGCCAGTTGTTATCTTCAGGAGGTGTATGTTTAGGCGACACCACAAACAATGTTGTCGAATATAGCTCAGTTATTGAGTTACTTCGTGACGCTTTGTCACTTGGTATCTCTCACCTCCGGATCTATTTAGACACTCAGTTGGTTGTGTCTTAGTTAAATGGAGTATATTGTGTTCATGATCCTACTCTACACCGACGATTCCTTAGGGTACGTCTCTTAGAATGAAGCTTTGACTATATTACATATTTTCATATTCCTAGGAGATTAAATCAAGTTACAGATACTCTAGCTAATCAAATATTAGATTGGCATCTTGCACACATGTAAGAAAGACACACACATGCACATGTAAATACATTTGTAAAGTAGATGTAATCCATAACACATAAAAAGACATAAAAATCCATATATAATATCAAAAATATAAGAGTACATGGGTGGGCGCAAGCGCCTCAAAACTACGTCCAGTATAAAGTCACGGGGCTTATGCCCTCAAAAATATAAAAGTAGTTCCCTCGGCACATAAGTTGTCCAGCCTAACTAAGGACGGGGCCTGTTGGCCCTGTTATAATGATCAATGGCATTTTCAAAACACTAAAAAAGCCAGACCCACGTCCGTGGTGCCCCCACTACATGAGGTTGCATGGATGGCGGTAGATCCTCAATGTCTGCCATGGGGACTGTGCGAGTAAGCAAGGTAAAGTTCCACTCTACACGTCTCAAAAATCTCTCAGCCTCACCTGCTGGAGGTCCCCCTACTGTTGTTGGTCTGCCAGCTGCGGCTGGTGCGACCTCTAGTCGAGGACGTCGCCTATTCCTCGCAAAATCTGTTGGGCGCACCAGTCACACATCTGCACACAACAAATGCATATCTATCAATTACTCTAGTATACAAAAAAATGATATATATAAAAACAACATAAAAATTTAAAAAAAAAAAATTGAAAAGAAAAATTACCTAGCTCTCCTCGTACCACTCCGAGAGGTACGCCCATGTATGGGTCCCTGGAAACGTCGATTCTGACATAGGGATAGTCCTACATTGTCGGAATTTGTCGAGACCACCAATCGAAAAACTTGTCATCGAAGGCCTCAATAGTCCTCCCTCCCCCCTGTCACGAAAACAGCGCCACCCATCTGTTCACTGCTGGAGAGGAGGCTACATGCCCTTGAACAATCTCCCTCGGACTCAGACTAGGTACCCTCTCGAAGAAGAAATCACAAAGGATAGTACCAAATCCAAAAATTTTGTGCCTCCACATCCGACACTCTGTCAAATGCCTTTTCATGTTGTCAAGTAATGTAGTACTCCAGTCAAAGATTTCTGCATTTAAGCATTCAACTGCACAATTCATGTGTTCCCTTGAAACCTAGTGTAAATCTACGAATCCGGTAATCTGCCTAATGAGTAAAACTATCTCTTTCAGTGATAGGTTGTTGATCTTATGAACTAGCACCTGAGTACCCGCCATGTCAGTACCTGCCTCGCAATGGAGGTTAATCAACTATGCTATGTTGTGAGTCCCAGAAGGAAACGTGTGAAGGTTGACTCGTTCCCCTCTCCTTGAGAGGCCGGTCAAAAAGTAGATATCTTCAGTCGTTGAAGTCAACGACTATCCCTCAACCATGAACGCCTCCGCGTCCGGGTGCTAGTAATCAATCAAGACATTCATCAGCCTAGGTTGTGCCCACATAAATTCACTCTGGAAGAACTTAAACAAGTTTCATTAGGTTAGGGAAGCTACCACATTAGGGTTATCTGAGACTGCAGCATCAAAGTCCTCATGCTCTCTCTCCCTCCAGTGGACATACATCCTACAATTGACAAGTCCAGAGGGGATTAGCCTTTGCATTTTTAAGTTTTTCTTATCTTAGAAGGTATACGCGGACTATAATTCACACAGTCGTGTGTGCAAGCATCCAGTCTTTCCTCTTCACGTGTGTTGTCCAAAGACAGCCCACGTATACGTAGGGTTGACCCTTTAAAGGTCGACACCCCCTCAAAAAACAAAAAGAAATGCTTAAATGACGTATTGAAATGCAAGGGGGGTTAGTATGTACTTACTTGGTCCAAGCGAAAGTTTGTTTCTTCCACTGAAGCTCTCGGAATAAATTATTTTCACAAAGGGGTATTTTTGGATTTTAGTCAATTTCTCAATTTGCAATAGTCATAATGACTTGCTAGCTTCCCTTTATAGACTTTTTCGCCACTTTTTGTCAATATTTTGACCCTTTTTGTCATTTTTTCTAAATTGGAAATCATTTAGTATGGTTCTGGAGTTTTCTATGGATTGTTACAATAATTGTTACTTTGCATTTTGGGAAACTTTTTGGAGATTTGGGTCTGTTTTTTAAAAAGATCCTTTGGTAAAAAGTTATTTTTTTTCCAACCTGTTGCATTTAAGTTAGGATTCCACCTCTACTTTATGCATCTCGTTGTCTTTATCACTATGTCATAGAATCAATCCCACCGATTTGCGACATGAATCCATCATTGTTGCTCTAGAAGTGTCGTATTTTAGTGGTAGAACCTACCTTAACACGGATGCCCTAGGTAGATCCTGGTTGCATTTTGGTGTCCATGCTGTCAGTAATGACCATAGGCTCGGGAGTCCTTATTAGTTTATCCTGATTACGATTTTAAGCCTCATTTTGCATGATGCATTATCACTCTTGACCTCACCCTCAGGACTCCCAGAACATAACGGGTCTTCTTTTATGCCCTTTTCAGACCCTCTAAAAATGAAAAGATTGTCGAGCGATCTTGTTGACCTTCACGCTCGCTAAACTGAAATTTGAAGTCACATCTGTCTGGTGGTAGTTTACCCCTTTTTTGGTCCGGACGATCAATTGTACGAACAAAGGTATAATCTAGGAGCCTCAGTTCCCTAGAAGAGTATTCTCAGGTATGATTTTAACCCTTTTTTGGGCTTGAGGGACTAAATTTACAAAAAAGGAACCCCCACGGAGTCCATAGTTAAGCTCTTTTCAGACTCCCTAAAATTGAAAAGATCGTTGAGTAACCTTATTCTTTCACACTCGTTAAATTGGTCCAAAAGAACATTCCTCACGGAGTCCATAGTTAATCTTTTTTCAGACTCCTTAAAAATGAAAAAAATGTCGAGTGATCTTGTCTTTATCACACTCATTAAAATGGTTTTGAATAGATGTCTGGTCGGTGCTGGTTTACCCATTTTTTGATCTGACTAGACTATCTTCGAAAAAGGTACCCCAGCGAAGTCTCCTTTTACGCTTTTTCAGACTCTCTAAATATGAAAAATCGTTGAGCTTACCTTCTCTGGGCTCGTTAAAATTACATCAAAGGGCGTTACCATTGTGTATCTTATTAATCATGTTTGCATACCCGCGTCTTTGGCCTAATGTCAGCTCCACGTTGATCTCAATTGAACCATCTAAAGCATGCCTTATACGCAAGCCATGTAGCACTTTTCCTCTGCATCTTGACACCTTTGGCCCATGGAGGATTTTTCCCGAGTGTCCTTTTCCTGCATATGTCCCTTTGCCCTGAGTATCCATGTGTTTTGTGTGCTTGGAACTAGTATGTCTGTGACACTCGATCCTCCTTTGTAACGTAGCATTCTTTTATTATTTTTCAAGCTTTCCAAAATTATTGAAAAAGACAAAAAAATCAAATATACCCCAAAAAGAGGAAGGGAAAAGTATTT
>SNQJ01S0030888.1:33914-47823 GCA_010110895.2 Picea sitchensis
CTGTTATTTCTAGCATTTCGTTTCTGTTCTGCATATTTTATATATCTGGTATCTTGCAGATTGTCCTATCAATCCTTTGGAAACACACGTGGTTTACGCTGAAGTAAATATGGCCACAATAGCCGAGACAATACCTATTGACATCTCCAGAACCCCTGGCATCCTGAGAATATCTTCGTTGGAGCGGAATTCTCCCCCGAGGAAATTCAAATCTACATAGATTTATTTAAATAATTCTACGACGTCTTTGCCTGGTCTTACGAAGAAATGCCAAGCATAGACCCAAGAATTGTTGAACATGAAATCATGACTTATCCTCATGTCAAGTCGGTCCAGCAAAAGCTTTGTCTGGTCAATCCTAGGAAAGCAGCAGCTATCAAGGTTGAAGTAGAGAAACTACTTAAAGTTGGTTTCATATACCCCGTCCAATTGACTCAATGGGTGTCGAATCCCATGCCAGTCAATAAAAAATAGGTTACGATTCACGTATGCATGGACTTCTGTGATCTGAACAAGGCCTTCCCCAAAGATAATTTCCCCACACCATTTATTGACCATATAGTTGATGAATGTGTAGGATGAGAGGCCTTTTCATTCATGGATGGTTTTTTGAGATACAATCAGATACAAATCAAACCCGAAGATCAACACAAAAGCACTTTCATCTATCCATGGGGTACATTCGCTTATCGTAAGATGCCTTTTGGTCTGAAAAATGTTGGGGCTACGTTTCAATGGGCCATGTATTTTTATTTCCATGACCTCAAACATATAGTCAAGGCTTATCTCGATGATTTAGCGTCACGATATCGTAAGAGAGCTAATCATCAGGAACACCTCTGACTTATCCTTGAACGGTGTCGCTACTACCGAATCCGCTTGAATCCAAACAAGTTTAGTTTTTGCATCACATCAGGTCATATGCTAGGTTTCATCGTTTCGACAACAGAAATCATGGTCGATCCTCTCAAGGTTGAGGCAATATTTCAATTGTCTCCCCCGTGCACCATACCTCAACTTCAGAGTCTGCAGGGAAAAGCGAATTTTCTACGGCGTTTCATCGCAAATTATGTCGAGATCACAAAGGGTTTTATGCATTTATTGAATAAGGACAATCCTTTTCATTGGGACGAAGTTGCTCAATGCTCTTACGCAGCATTGAAAAGCTCTCTCATATCAACCCCTCTGCTTCGGCCACCCAATTATACTAAAGATTTCCTATTATACTTTGTCGTTGCAGATTCAACCATCGGTATGGTATTAGTTTAGGAGGATGATTTACTCTCATAATACGTGATTTATTACCTGAGTCGAGGCCTAGTTGGACCGGAACTCAATTATTCCCATATCGGAAAGCTTGTGTTGGCAGCACTTCATGTTGTCCAACGATTTCGTCATTATATTTTGTTTCGCAAGAGTACCATCATTGTCGTCATGAATCCATTTCAATACGTATTGACATGACGAGTCATCGGCGGAAAAATCAATAGATGGATAGTTATCCTCTGGGAATTCGACTTGGAAATCATTTCGGAAAAATCCAAAAAGTCGATGGTCTTTGTGGAACTCATATCAGAACTTCCGATCGAATCAGGTGATTTTATACCCGACGAGTCGCCTATCAAAGGAGAAATGTTTTTGATCGCGTCTTTTGACCCCTACTATTGAGATGTGATAGTCTATCTCCAGACTTTGAAGTGTCCCACCTCTGCTTCTCTTGATGAGCGTCGTTGTATACGCCATCAAGATAAGAACTATCTCATACTCGAGGACACATTGTATCGTCGAGATGTCGATTGCATCCTTCGTCATTGTCTCATTCATGAAGAAGCGGAAATCACGCTTAACGATTGCCACACTGGAGCATGTGGCGGTCATTTGTCTTGTTTGGAAACAGCCCAAAAGACTCTATGAGCCATTTACTTCTGGCCGACATTAATCAAATATTTTTTTGAATCGGTCAACAAGTGCCACCCATGTCAGATTTTCTCTCGGAAGATGAAGGCACACCCCGCTCCCATGTTTCCCGTTATTACCATTGGTCCCTTCACTAAATGGGGGATTGATTACACTACATGAAACCCCCCTTCAGTAAGGGGGTACCGTTATATCATCGTAGCATTAGACTACTTCACCAAGTGGGTCGAAGCTATGCCAACATTCAAAGATGACGGGGAGACAACCGCTCTCTTTTTGTTCAACTAGATAATAGCAAGGTTTGACGTCCCGAGAGACATTGGCATTGACCATGGAAGTCACTTTCAGAACAAAATGATGACCGAGTTAACATCAAAGCTTGGGTTGAGGTAGTAACATTCATCACCTTATTACCCCTAAGAGAATGGTCAAGTGGAAGCTATAAATAAATCTCTTAAAACCATTCTACAGCGAATGATCAATTCGGCCAAGTCAAATTGGTATTTGATGTTATATTCGACATTATGGGCTTACCGAACGTCTGTTAAGACTGTAACTGGTTTCTCACCTTTTAAACTCATTTACGGGCTGGAAGTAGTCTTACCTATAGAATGCCAGATCCTATCGTTAAAGTTGGTAGTACAGTTATTGCCAAATACTTCACCACTTGAAGAATGGTTACTATATCTCGAGAAACTCAATAAACAACGTTGTGACACGGCCTTGTCTAACGAGGCTCACAAAAAAAAATTCAAGTGTCAGTATGATCGGTCCGTTCATCCTTGGATTTTCTCGGAAGGCGACCTTGTCCTGGTCTATGACCAAGATAAGGACCCCCTGGGGGTAGGCAAGTTCAAACCCATGTGGTTCGGACCTTTCATCGTGAAAGAAGTACTACAGAAGGGCGCTTATCATCTGGTGGACTTTGAGGGAAATGTTTTGGCGGAGCCTGGAAATGGGCTCTACCTCAAGAGGTATTACTCATAGGTGGGTCACCTTGGGTGAATTTTTGTATATATGTATAGTATGTGTACTATTACTTTTTGGGTTTTTGGTTTTATGGACATGTCGTTTTTTATGTCATCTTCTTCATTGTGGCAGATGTCAAGTGAATCAGAGGTGTTTGTTGGATTTTTGGATGGTGCTAGCTGGCACACTCGAAGGCTTGCCTCCGCGGCTTGGGTGATTTTCACACCTCAGGGCCAGTTGCTATCTTCAGGAGGTGTATGTTTAGGTGACACCACAAACAATGTCGTCGAATATAGCTCAGTTATTGAGTTACTTCGTGACTCTTTGTCACTTGGTATCACTCACCTCCGGGTCTATTTAGACACTCAGTTGGTTGTGTCTTAGTTAAATGGAGTATACTGTGTTCATGATCCTACTCTACACCGACGATTCCTTAGGGTACATCTCTTAGAACGAAGCTTTGACTATATTACATATTTTCATATTCCTAGGAGATTAAATCAAGTTACAGATACTCTAGCTAATCAAATATTAGATTGGCATCTTGCACACATGTAAGAAAGACACACACATGCACATGTACATACATTTGTAAAGTATATGTAATCCATAACACATAAAAAGACATAAAAATCCATATATAATATCAAAAATATAAGAGTACATGGGTGGGCGCAAGCGCCTCAAAACTACATCCAGTATAAAGTCACGGGGCTTATGCCCTCAAAAATACAAAAGTAGTTCCCTCGGCACATAAGTTGTCCAGCCTAACTAAGGACGGGGCCTATTGGCCCTGTTATAATGATCAATGGCATTTTCCAAACGCTGAAAAAGCCAGACCCACGTCTGTGGTGCCCCCACTACATGAGGTTGCATGGATGGTGGTAGATCCTCGATATCTACCATGGGGACTGTACGAGTAAGCAAGGTAAAGTTGCACTCTACACGTCTCAAAAATCTCTCAGCCTCACCTGCTGGAGGTCCCCTTACTATTGTTGGTCTGCCAGTTGCGGCTGGTGCGACCTCTGGTCGAGGACGTCGCCTATTCCTTGCAAAATCTGTTGGGCGCACCGGTCACACATCTGCACACAACAAATGCATATCTATCAATTACTCTAGTATACAAAAAAATGATATATATAAAAACAACATAAAAATTTAAAAAAAAAATTTGAAAAGAAAACTTACCTAGCTCTCCTCGTACCACTCCGAGAGGTACGCCCATGTATGGGTCCCTGGAAAAGTCGATTCCGACATAGGGATAGTCCTATATTGTCGGAATCTGTCGAGACCACCAATCAAAAAACTTGTCATCGAAGGCCTCAATAGTCCTCCCTCCCCCCTTTCACGACAACAGCGCCACCCATCTGTTCACTGCTAGAGAGGAGGCTACATGCCCTTGAACAATCTCCCTCGGACCCAGACTAGGTACCCTCTCGAAGAAGAAATCACAAAGGATAGTACCAAATCCAAATTTTTTGTGCCTCCACATCCGACACTCTGTCAAATGCCTTTTCATGCTGTCAAGTAATGTAGTACTCCAGTGAAATATTTCTGCATTTAAGCATTGAACTGCACAATTCATGTGTTCCCTTGAAACCTGGTGTAAAGCTACGAATCCGGTAATCCGCCTAATGAGTAAAACTATCTCTTTCAGCGATAGGTTGTTGATCTTATGAACTAGCACCTGAGTACCCACCATGTCAGTACCTGCCTTGCAATGGAGTTTAATCAACTATGCTATGTTGTGAGGCCCAGAAGGAAACGTGTGAAGGTTGACTCATTCCCCTCTCCTTGAGAGGCCAGTCAAAAAGTAGATATCTTCAGTCATTGAAGTCAACGACTATCCCTCAACCATGAACGCCTCCGCGTCCGGGTGCTAGTAATCAATCAAGGCATTCAGCAGCCTAGGTTGTGCCCACATAAATTCAATCTGGAAGAACTTAAACAAGTTTCATTAGGCTAGGGAAGCTACCACATTAGGGTTATCTGAGACCGCAGCATCAAAGTCCTCATGCTCTCTCTCCCTCCAATGGACATACATCCTACAATTGACAAGTCCAGAGGGGATTAGCCTTTGCATTTTTAAGTTTTTCTTATCTTAGAAGGTATACACGGGATATAATTCACACAGTGGTGTGTGCAAGCATCCAGTCTTTCCTCTGCACGTGTGTTGTCCAAAGACAGCCCACGTATACGTAGGGCTGACCCATTAAAGGTCGACACCCCCTCAAAAAACAAAAAGAAATGTTTAAATGACGTATTGAAATGCAAGGGGGGTTAGTATGTACTTACTTGGTCCAAGAGAAAGTTTGTTTCTTCCAATGAAGCTCTCGGAATAAATTATTTTCACAAAGGGGTATTTTTGGATTTTAGTCAATTTCTCAATTTGCAATAGTCATAATGAGCTGCCAGCTTCTATTTATAGACTTTTTGGCCACTTTTTGTCAATATTTTGACCTTTTTTGTCATTTTTTCTAAATTGGAAATCATTTAGTATGGTTCTGGAGTTTTCTATGGATTGTTACGATAATTGTTACTTTGCATTTTGGGAAACTTTTTGGAGATTTGGGTCTTTTTTTTAAAAAGATCCTTTGGTAAAAAGTTAATTTTTTTCCAACCTGTTGCATTTAAGTTAGGATTCCACCTCTACTTTATGCATCTCGTTGTCTTTATCACTATATCATAGGATCAATCCCACCGATTTGCGACATGAGTCCATCATTGCTGCTCTAGAAGTGTCATATTTTTGTGGTAGAACCTACCTTAACACGGATGCCCTAGGTAGATCCTGCTTGCATTTTGGTGTCCATGCTGTCACTAATGACCATAGGCTCGGGAGTCCTTATTAGTTTATCCTGATTACGATTTTAAGCCTCATTTTTCATGATGCATTATCACTCTTGACCTCACCCTCAAGACTCCCAGAACATAACGGGTCTTCTTTTATGCCCTTTTCAGACCCTCTAAAAATGAAAAGATTGTCGAACGATCTTGTTGACCTTCATGCTCGCTAAACTGAAATTTGAAGTCACGTCTGTCTAGTGGTAGTTTGCCCCTTTTTCGGTCTGGACGATCAATTGTACGAACAAAGGTATAATCTAGGAGCCTCAGTTTCCTAGAAGAGTATTCTCAGGTATGATTTTAACCCTTTTTTGGGCTTGAGGGACTAAATTTACAAAAAAGGAACCCCCACAGAGTGCATAGTTAAGCTCTTTTTAGACTCCCTAAAATTGAAAAGATCGTCGAGTAACCTTATTCTTTCACACTCGTTAAATTGGTCCAAAATAACATTCCTCACGGAGTCCATAGTTAATCTTTTTTCAGACTCCTTAAAAATGAAAAAAATGTCGAGTGATCTTGTCTTTATCACACTCATTAAAATGGTTTTGAATAGATGTCTGGTCGGTGCTGGTTTACCCATTTTTTGATCTGACTAGACTATCTTCGAAAAAGGTACCCCAGCGGAGTCTCCTTTTACGCTTTTTCAGACTCTCTAAATATGAAAAACCGTTGAGCTTACCTTCTCTAGGCTCGTTAAAATTACATCAAAGGGCGTTACCATTGTGTGTCTTATTAATCGTGTTTGCATACCTGCGTCTTTGGCCTAATGTAGGTTCCACGTTGATCTCAATTGAACCATCTAAAGCATGCCTTATACGAAAGCCATGTAGCACTTTTCCTCTGCATCTTGACACCTTTGGCCCATGGAGGATTTTTCCCAAGTGTCCTTTTCCTGCATATGTCCCTTTGCCCTGAGTATCCATGTGTTTTGTGTGCTTGGAACTAGTATGTCTGTGACACTCGATACTCCTTTGTAACGTAGCATTATTTTATTCTTTTTCAAGCTTTCCAAAATTATTGAAAAAGACAAAAAAATCAAATATACCCCAAAAAGAGGAAGGGAAAAGTATTTTGTTTTTATTGGCAGCACAATGAGTCGCCCTTGGACAAAGCACATCCTTTTGTTTGTTCGTCAAGCCTTGGGATTTAACATGACCTTAGGAAGTTGTTCTCACTACATAGAGTTGTGTCCTCCTCCGTTTGGTTATTCTTCCAAACATATGGAGAGTTTGCGGTGCCTCCTGCATCGTGAACTTATGTCAAAATATCATGTTTCCTGAGTCTCATCTTATGTCGTGCTATTGTCCAAGGGAAGTTATTACCAATCTTTAGTCGACCCCCTCTGCAAATTGTCTCTTACCCTCATGCCTAGTCATCCCAAAATCCCAATCAAGTCTTTGTTCAAAATCCATGAAGCCCTCAACCTGATCATCAAAATCCTCTAGTCCGTTCCTGATAAGTCATTGAAGACCTCTGGGTAGTGAAGTCGTACACTCATATTACACTCCTACCCGAGTTGTGAAGATTTTGAAGTTGTTGCTCGAGCTTTGAAGGCCTCATATCTAGCCATCAGGCCTTATTCTCTTCTTGAATATGGATACTATACATGTATATCTTTTTTATTTCGAGATGTAGATCTGTTGTGTATTTCTTGCGGCTACACTTTATATAGTTATATGACATGGATCTACAGTGTATTTGATTGGTAGCCATGATTTTATTTCATTCTGAGCATGGGTATGCCCGCCTCGGTGATACAATTGTTATTTTGAAGATGGCACCTCCCGAATTTTGGTCCCTGGGCTCACCTGTTTGGTACGTTGGTGAACATTGATAATGTATTTCAACCATCATATGCTCTTCGGACCTCACACATTAGGGGGAATCTGTTATAACCCTAAATTGCACCAGACATGCTTACCTAGCATAAGGCCATCTCATTTGACTTCTTTTCCAAGCCACTAATGAACATCTTCTTAAAAAACACTAGTTTTAAGTCATATGCGCCCTGCTCCACTACTACACGCGTGTGTATGCTGGCTGACCCACTACAGCCCGCGTATACCTAAAAAGCATGAAAAAATGGAAAGGTGCAGATGGAACACACAGTTTTTTCTAAGTTAACTAAACTGACTGATCGTCCATAGTCAATCACTCAACCAAATATTTAGACCTTTCTATCCTATAAAAGAAGGGGTAGGGGTCCCATTTGAAAGGAGGAAAATCATAGCAAAGAAACTATACCCGATTTAGTATTCCCCTTGCCCCAACCTTTTACAACTATTGTGTGAAGAGAAGCATATAGAGAAGCAGTTGGAGCATAGTTGAAGAGGAGCCTAGGACCAGATTCAAGGAGTAGTGGTTGATCTCACTATTGTAAGGTTACTCTTGTGAGATTAATAAAAGAAGTACTTTTTCCGTCCCGCCATATAAGATTGTCAATATTTAAATTTGATTATATTTTGATAGAATATCTAACCCATTAGTTTATAGATCATATGCATGTGGAGTTATGTGTTTGTATTTTTTGAATGCAAGTCAGCGTTGGGAGGAGAGTTGTAGTCAAGGAGTGACTCAAGCATTAAAGGGATCGACATCAAACACGGAAACTAAGGTACAGTAACTAGATCTCTTTAACCTTGAATTTGCATATGAATAATGGGGTTTATGATTGGGATGTTGGTAGAAAGTAGGAGACTTTAGGTCATTTATGAATGCATGATAAAACCCTTAATGCTCATCCGTAGGAGGGATTTACCACCTGCAACAGAATTGGCGACCATACTGGGGAATCTTTAGGGTTTTCTGGGGATACTTTTTGGGTATTTTAGAATTGGTTTGTTACCTTTTTTCTAAGTTTTTTGCAAGAGTCTGAGCTTGTAGGGATTTTGGTTTTCCATACCAGTACTCCCTACATGATTGCTTGGTTGTTTAATTTTTATCTCGGCATTTTACAGAGGTATATGTGGCCTGCAGAAGCCCTGCTCGCGTATACATGCGCCCTACCTTTATACAGCCCGTGTATATATGTTGGGTTGTTGAAGTGTCAGTTGTGTGCTTAAGTCTAGAAAAAAAAAATTGAGGTAGTCATCCTCTTTCCCTGTCAGGAATGATCCTTCTCAGGGGTTTCCTGGATTTGGTCATAGTCTCTGTCTTGTAGTATATAGCATAGGAATAGCCTCATATTAGCTTTGTTTGATCAAAATTTTCCTTGCATTCTGTTTGCCAAAGTTATTTTCCCTGTCTTTGAGGGACTCTAGTTTTCAGTACCAGTGCTCCCTGCATGTGTTGGATTGTGTTTTTAACTTTTTTGATCATTTACATAGCTATACGCACCCTGCAGTAGTTCTGCACGCATGCATACACGCTCTGCCTTTATACAACATGCATATATACGCTGGTTGTTGTGGTGACAGTCGTGTATCTGTGTTGGGGAGATCTTTTGAAAGAGAGAGGTAGTCATCCTCTTACCTATAATAAGACAGTATTTTCAAGGGTCTTTTTGGTCTCTACCCTGGTCTCTATGATCACAGTTGGTAGCCTAGGTTTGGCCATAGCATATTTTTCTTTTCATCAAACAGATTTCTTGAATTTTCTGTAGTAGAGTCTTAGACAAATCTGTGAGTCTTTTTTAGATCAACCTCTTTTGAGATTTTGGTCAAGTGACTCCCTGCGATCCGCAATAGGTCCAAAAGTGATTTTTGGTTTAGGTTTTGTCTTCACTTTATCATTTTTCTTTCTTTAGAAGAAATAAAAGGAATCCATTTTTTCAATTCTAGTATTTTGAAGCATGTTGAAATTTTTTACTTCTTGGTTTGGTTAAAGAATTGGTTATTTGCATTAATCAATAGGAAAAATATTGTTTTCATAAGTTCTCAACTGATTGAATTAGGACAATAAGTAGCTCGTAGTTGAGTGAAATATTGTTTTGATTTTTTCAGTTAAAATATCTTAGAAAGAAAATGTTTGAAAAGTTGGTTTAAAAAAAAAAAAAAACTGAATTTGTCAAGAAGAAGTCATTTTGTTTCCAGCTTGTTGTTTATCTTCTCTTTCGTCTCTAAAAACATCACTAGTTTCACTTTCATAACCTTTGAATTAAGACAAGCCCAAAAAATTAAAAATTAATGAAAATCAACTAGACTTTATGTTTTGTAGGGTACATAAACTAGTCTAGGCTAGAGCCTTGATTTAGGATTGGAGAGGAAACTCTTCAAGGCTGAAAAACAAACATAAGAGTTTGTGTTAGGGAGTGTCAAAAGTCCAGTATCGTAAAATTTATCCGGGACCCCTCTCTAACACAGGGGCTAAACACGAGGTCGTGTAAGGAAAGGTAGCGGAAATAACCCCTCCAAAGTCGGACCAAACGTAGTGGGGAACGCATATAGAGGGCTTGTCTTGGGATTTTGTTGATTGCATTTGCCACGGAGCTTCATGGGTCTCGAATCCGTTTGAGGTCCTCAATCGTCTTCCAGAACACTTTCTTTTGATACCCTTGATAGGTTTCAGGCTTGATACCCTACTCATTGTAGTCCACCCGACTGTCGACTGTACCCGCCTAGTAATTGTTTGCGCGCGAGAAACCTAGTTGTCTATGTTTCTAGTGACTTACACAGGTGACTGTGGGGGTATACCGCGGTACCTAGGATAGAACTTGGGCCATTCTTTGCAGAGTATACTCGGAGGGTGCTTCCATATTCGAGTTGCACTTACACCGGTAAGTTTCTCTGGTGTTGGTTGTTGTAACTGTTCTTCCAACTAGTTAGTGACTGATTGTTTTATCTCATAGATAATTTTTAGTGCATGCTAGTTTTCAAACAATTATAGATTTCCCTAGTGTGTCTTTGATTTTCTCACATAGTGGAGGATCAGGAGTTCTGTCAATCATGAAGGCTTTTAGGCCTGCCACCAGTTGACCTCGAACCCCCCCCGCCACCGCTAAGGTGAAAATTAGACCAACAATGGTCTTTTGAGACAACCGGGTTACAGAAAATTGTGCCCAACCCATATTTGAAAGAAGAACTTTCATTTTTGGAGGAACCAATCATTTCTGACCTCGGAGCAGAGGCTCTTGGTCCTTACAACCCTCCCATCATTGATCTATCAGTGCCCATCGTCGTATAGGTTCTACCTTATGAGCGTCTGGTAGTGTCACCAGCAACAATTGAAGAACACGCTGCCACTTCTTTAGGGAATACTGATATGTCCTTCATGAATGTCACTACTGGGGGTTTTCCACCTCCTAACCAACCATCGTCGGTTCGAGCTACGATGGTCTTGACTGCTTCTACCTCGGGCAGCGGTCTGATTCCATCTATGGCGGAAATCACTGCTCTGTTTCCTCAGAACACGACAAGCTCTCCTTTCTCATACGGGATGCCTGGCTTCGATACGAGTATTGTATTTTCCTCCTCCACTCTACAAACTTTGGGTCTGGGGGCATGGAGTTCCAATGCTCCTCTGCAAGGACATATTGGGGGAACTTTCGCTCCTTTTATCACTTTCCCTTACAGCGGGGGTCATATACCCCCTTCATCTCCCTCGCTCAGTGGTGTTCCTCAACACTTCGTCGGGCCTAACATAAACTTGTTTGGAGCAGGTAGTCAAGAACTCCCTCCTTATAATATGTTGGTTTGTTTGACACCTCTCTCTTTGTTCGGTGCGTTTGGTAACAACGCTTTCTCATCAGCTGTCGTTTCGGTCGAGGGAAACCCCAGTTATGGAAAACCACATCCTGTACAGGGTATTATT
This sequence comes from Picea sitchensis, assembly GCA_010110895.2. NCBI lineage: Eukaryota > Viridiplantae > Streptophyta > Pinopsida > Pinales > Pinaceae > Picea > Picea sitchensis. The sequence goes on from SNQJ01S0030888.1 coordinate 45,393, forward strand.
CCTACACAAGGGGCACACTTAGGAGTTCCTTCCTCACAAGGATCTTGGAATCCATGGCAGGGACCAGTCCCCTTGCCAAGGATGTCAATCGGGAACAACCCTTTCCATACCCAGTGGAACCCTGGTCAAGGCCCAACGCCTATGCCCGTCGGATCGGTAGGGGGCAACCCCTCCCAAAATCCTTGGAATGTGACACAAGATCAGCCCTTTACATCTTATTACAGGAACTAGAAGATGATGTCTCAACAAGCGCTCAATCCATACGTTAGTCACAGTCATGGTTATTACCAGAGCCCTGGCCAGCAACCTAACTTTTCCTGGCAACCTGGTGCCAGTCAAACCCCAGGCTCATTTTTCCCCGGCTACAATCCACAACCCAAACTACCGTTTCTGGAAACCCTGCACTTGCTAGATTTGACAAGGCTCTTAAATGACCCCATCTGTCACGATCCCAGTTGGCCTCCCATGCCGACCAAGTTTCCTTTGGACATTCTAAAGTTTGAGGCCAAGCCTAATGAAGATCTTGGTGATCAGGTGACTGCCTTCCACCTATGGTGCTCATCCAACTCATTAAGAGATTACTCTGATCAGTTGTGATTGTTTCAACGCACTCTCATACTCAGTTGTGATCAGCTCGATTGCTCACGATACTCTTCCTTCGGTGAATTTGCAATGGATTTCCTAAACCATTTCCAATTACCTGTAAGACACGACGCTAGCACGGAATTATTGGCCAATTTCGAGCAGACAAAAGTGAACCATATCTCGGATCATATTCGAGAATGGATACATCGGAAGAGTTTGATCAAAGTGCCAGTCCCACCAGCATTCCTGCTAGAGTGGTTCCTTAAGTCTTTGGTACCCCAATTATCTAAATACGTCGCAACGTCCGGAGTGCTTTCCGAGGAAGACGCAACAATGAGAGTGCACCAGCTAGATCTAATTTACTCTCAATCTGGTTTACTCTACGATATTTCTCCATACGCACCGAGGTCAATCCTTGACAAAACCAGGGAGAGGTTTGGACCACATGTTGATGACATTATTGCTTCAGCACAAACCAAGCCCATTGATCCATTTTCAAATCATTTGCAACAATTGTCAATACAACAGACAGCGGCCAGCCAAACCACTGGTTTGGTGGTTCCCCCTACCCAAAAGTCGGATGTACATAGTGTGTAAACGACAAACCCAAAGGCCACCCAGCAACCTGACGGAAAGAAGAAACAACGAAAAAAGGTTAAGGGGGATAAGAAACCCACCGATAATGCTGACAGGGGTGACACTGAAAATAAAAAGTCAAAGTATCCTTGTAATCTTTGCAAGGAAGACCACCTGACCCATCAGTGCCCTCGGCTTGCAGAGGCCCAAACGTTATTGGGACAGCAACAACCTGTTGTGTTAATGAACCCATTCCCACACAGGCAAAATCTAACTCAAGCCTCCTCGAGCACGGAAAGGGGCAGTCAAGGACCCCCAACATCTTCAAGTAATCCTTCGTCCGCAAACGTGTATATGATGAAAGGTGATGCCTATATAATGACTAGAGCACATGATTACAGAAATCCAGTCACCTCTTTGAAGGGTAAAGAAGTCGAAAACCCAACTCTACATCTTTAGATTGAGAAGACGTTGGGAGAAGCAATGACACACATCCCAAAAGGTGCGTTCAAGAAAGCTTCTTACAACCCAAATTCAAGGGCCTCCAAGAACTAATCTATGGTGGAGGATTTATCACAAACCCCTTATGTGATGTCTTCTTTGGAAGTCCTCCAGAGTTTCCCTTCCCAAAGAAAGGCCCTGTTAGTTGCCTTAGGCTCTGCCGAAACTTGTAATCCAAGAACGATCATGCTTGATATATCTAACTTAAAACCTCGTCTTCCTTACCACGTCGCTTTCCAGATAGTAGTGGCTTATACCACAAAACCGTTTACCCAGAATATTTTTAGTACAGTGGTGGATGAGGGTGCCTCGACATGCGTGATGTATTTGGCATGTTGGAAGGCCATCGGCCAACCCGTTTTGTCTCTATCACCTAATATACTTACAACTTTTGATGGTCATTCTTTTCGACCATATGGGATCATCCCCTCTTTCCCCGTGTAGTTAGGGGGGAAAACCGTGTGTCTTGAAGTTGAAGTGGTCGATGCGTCCCTCGACTACAATATTTTGTTAGGCAGGATTTGGACCTACACTATGCAAGCAGTGGTCTCGACAGTGTTTCGGTTCTTGTTGTTTCCTCACGAAGGTCGGATTGTGACCATTGATCAGTTATCCTTCTCTCATCTTGATCCTTCATTAGGAGTCTCCACGGTCCCGATGATTGATGCAAGATACCAGATATATAAAATATGCAGAACAGAAATGAAATGCTAGAAATGACAGAATAACAGTAAAATATCCAGCATAATCTTCACAATACACAGAAATG